>NJDD01003201.1:392561-427007 GCA_002245505.1 Calephelis nemesis
CAGCAGCCGTATCCGCGCCGAGCACGCACACGCGTTGAGCCCGTCTTAGAGTCGCGCTCTAGCAGAGATTAGTAAATATAATATTGTCTTTGCTACTAGTGACAGTCAATACAACACTACCTGAAGGCGCGTGGCGTGGGCGGATTGATTTGGTTAATGCAATTTGAGAATATTGGTGTGGCAATAGGGCTCATATTATGTCGAAAAAAAATCAAAGCGTGTTCGATGCGGGTGATGGCGAGCGTGGCGTGCGCGTGTCGTCTAAACGCAGCCTTGCGTTCTAGGTAGGTACTAGATTTTTTGTTCAAAGGAAATATTTACAAATGTAGATACTACGCAGCGCCCGCATTTTTGTCCTAGCGATAAAGCGTTTTGTTTTTAAAAACATCCTTCGTTGTAAATACATACATTTAGTTGTTATAATAATAAGAAACACGAATATTGTATCGATATAATATATCGATACTAGATATTATCTAAGTTGGAACGTATCTAGGTTTAAATGGAAAATAAGTGATGAAAACTACGAATATTGGCAGGATGGAGAGGAAAAATGGACGCAGTTTTTATTCATAACTAGCCGACGCGGCAAACTTCGTATTCCTTGACGTATCCAGCTAGTACTAACGTGAATGGAAAAAGTGTTGTTTTTCCGATTTCTCTGCAATGTTCCCGGTTTTCTCTTCATAGGGATCTCTTTATATAACCAACACAACAAAAAAAATATGCGCAATCGGTCCATCCGTTCCGGCCTGATGCGATGACCAAGCGAAACGGGAATTCATTTTGATATGTTAATTATCTATATATTAATATTTGCGAGAATTGAGAAAATTGCGAGGAAGCAGGAACATAAAATTTGGCACACTTATTGTTTACGTGTATGAGAAGTGCAGAACGCTAATATTGTTCATTAATAATGCTTACAAAGTACATTAAATCAATAAATAAAATATTACCCACACTACCGTGCATTTGACACACACAAACAAATATATTGATGATAACGATAAAATATCACAGATGGCGCACCATACAGTTTGGAAACAAAGTAATTGGTCTTGAGAAATGAAGATTGCATTCATAACAACGAGATATTAAAATTTATTGTGGTCGAATTTGGAACAATGGGCGACCACTAGTTTAATTTAAAGTACATATATCGTAAAATCCGCCAATAAGTGCACAAGTCCAGTAGCTATCCATGATTAATAAGTACATAGTTTTCTCGACGCCGCCAAATCTCACTCGAGCTTGAGTGGAGATGACTCCGCTTCACCTAAGACCCTGACATGACTTGCTATGAATATTTTGAATCATATTTGCTTGAACTTACAATTTAGTGATAACTAGATGAAATTTAATTAAACTAATAGCAGTTGCTTACGCTCATACCAAACATAAAACTGTCAAATGTAACTGTCTAAAGTCCAACTGTCAAATATAACTGTCTAAAGACCAACTGTCAAATGTAACTGTCTAAACATTAGTCTGTAATTGTATACTGGTAGTAGAGTTTCGCAGCGACTCACCCGGATTGGTACCACCGCCTTACCTATTCCTGCCGCCATAACGTCATGACGTGTTCCGGTTCGGAGGGTAAGGTAGCCGGTAAACTTACTTTTGCTCGAGGCCTAACATCCCGGCCTCTGGTTGGCATCGCACCATTACCGCCTTTGGTGTATTAAGGCGGCGGGAATTTCTTAACATCAGGAAATCCGTCTGCTTGTTTGCCTTCCAATGTCATAAAAAAAATACTATAAACCATAGTGTATACAGAAAACAAGATCTTTCTATTAGCAAGTTAAATTATTACTACTGGTAACACTAATATAGATCTAATATTACTAGGTACTGCTAGTTACACTCCTAATAAAGATCAGATGTCACTTCCAAATACTGCTGACTCTCTTGCTAGCCTCTCTTTCGTTTTGATTTTGTTATGGAGGACTATGTTGCCCAGCATATAGTGTATTGCTCCATACAAAATATATGAAAAAATCTTACAGTACAAAAGATCATACACTTGACACTTCTTTCAATATATCAAAGATTTCAAGGTCATTAAGCAATATATAAAAATGTTCGAACCCCCGTGTTGGTCAGGGGCTCCTTTGTAGAATAGACCATTTCCCTTCCTATCAAGCAGCTCGTAAAAGGCGAGCATAGGCTTACCGTCACTAACAAGTAACACCGCGACATCCTACTAGGTTACCACCTCTACTGAGTTTCGCAGCAACTCACCCGGGTTGGTACCACCGCCTTATCTATTCCTGTCGCTATAATGTCAGTGCTTGCCGTTGACGTGTTCCGGTCCGGAGGGTAAGGTAGCCCTTATACTTACTTTTGCTCGAGACCTAACATCCTGGCCTCAGGTTGGCAACGCACCATTACCACCTTTGGCATATCTAGGCGGCGTGAATATCTTACCATCAAGAAACCCGTCAGCTTGTTTGATTTCCAATATCATAAAAAAAACTGTTTCGAATATATGTATATTCGAAAAATAAAATTTTTCCACATACAAAAATTCCACAACATAATTGGAAAGCGATTAGGTATGTTGTTGGTATGAAAACAAATGTCACATCTGCACACCACTTAAAAATAATTAAACGTTTTAAAAATACTTTAAAACTTTAATGTTTGTTTTTAGAAGTAAAGTATATTCACGCTCATGTCCTCAAAGAGGTAGGCAGAGGCACAACCAGGGCACCCACGACTAGCCGAAGACACTAAGTCCCATAATTGTGTGATATTTGTATTATAAAAGTGATAGGTGGCAAGCCTATCGCCAACCGGGCACATAACCAATCCCGAGCAACATTTTTTATATTAGAAAATTGGAAAAACCCAATTTTCTTTAGTTGCTCGACCCGGGATTCGAAACCGGGACCTCATGCAGTCAAGTCCAACAACTGAATCGCTAGACCACAGAGGCGACCACCAGACTAAATGTTTTAATGATCGTTTGCGTCAGCTGAAATATGGTAGTATAACTCTGCGACTGATTGCCTGGATTGCTGAATTGAGGGAGAAAAAGTTAAAAAAAATACTGTTTCACTTCGCGTCATTTATGCTTGTTTTAAATTATTTCGAGCAACAATAAAAGCATAAGAAACAGTCAGAATAAATTAGTTAAATTAATTAGTGTACTAGGTGGTAGGGTTTCGCAGCAACTTGCCTGGATTGGTACCACCGCCTTACCTATTCCTGTCGGCGTAACGTCAGTGCTCGCCGTTGACGTGTTCCAGTTCAGAGGATAAGTTAGCCGGTAAACTTACATTTGCTCTAGGGCTAAGATCCCGGCCTCAGATTGGCAACGCACCATTACCACCTTTGGTGTCTAGGTGACGTGAATATCTTACCATCAGGAAATCTGTCTGCGTGTTAAAATAAAATAAATAAGTAAGTAGGTATAAATCACTAAGTATACCTACCTAACTCGTAAACCAACTGCTATAAGAAATGAGGTGGTCACCACCTTGGTTATGTTGACCTTCTTCACAAAAAAAGTCCATTCAAAATTGGTGAAGAAATATAATACTGTATACAAAAACTCAACAATCGAATTAAGGACTTTATTTTATAGTCGGTTAAAAATCTTGCAATTAAGTAGATATTTATTAGGTTATATTTTGAAGCGACTATAATATTCCTGTCTCTTTTGTTTTCATGTAAATTAAAGAATCAGCAAGTCAGTACGATAGAAGTTAGCTCACATAACATCAAAATAGAGACAGACTACCCATAATATTGTGAACTTGTGCGGTAAAGGTTAGCGCACACTGTTGACGGATGGCATCGCATTGCAAAACACTTGCGAACCAAACCGCATCAAATCGGTAGATTTTTGTTCCTTAGTACCACAAATAGAGCAAAAGCGAAGAGTGGCAACTTTAATTTAAAATCATTAAGTATGAAAATTGGTGCCTCTGATAGCTGTACAAAACTTTAGCGTTAAAATGTCATTAGCCTGTTCATATAATAATACCGTTTTTACTCTACCCTGTGGACAGCAGGCCGCATCAGGAAATGCGCGCAGAAATCTCCTCGAGGCCTAACATATATGTTGCTCCATACACAATGTAGGCATGAAAGTAATCTAGATGGATCATTGCACTGCGATGCGTTCCGCCCGGGCCTGCCCAAATGTGTGCTATCCCTAAGTGCGCCCTGATCGACCGCGATCTGCGAAAGATTGCGTTATTGCGATTCTTGCGCGGTATTGCAAAAAATTGCAATACCGCGGTATTTTCCGCGGTTTTGCAATTTTTGTAATGAAAAGCCAGGCTCGTTGCTCGTCATGGTTGCAATGTTTGGAAACCATTCGTCGGTAACCACCAACGAGCTGCGCGTAAAACCGCGGTATAGACTCGTACGTTGATCATCAACTTAAATATTTTTTTTATGATATCGAAAGGCAAACAAGTCGACGGATTTCCTGACGGCAAGAAATTCACGCCGCCTAGACACACCAAAGGTGGGGATAGTGCGTTGCAAGCCTGAAGCCGGGATGTAAGGCCTCGAGCAAAAGTAAGTTTACCGGCTACATTACACTCCGAACCGGAACACGTCATGACGTTATGGCAGCAGGAATAGGTAAGGCGGTGGTACCAATCCGGGTGAGTCGCTGCGAAACCTAGTCAGATATCTCGGTTTTAGTGACGGCAAGCCTATGCTCGCCTTTTACGAGCTGCCTGGCACAGTAAGGCAGATGGTCTATTCTGCAAAGGAGCCCGGACCAACACGAGGCGAATGATTTAATTATGATTATTTTAAACTAATGTCAAATTCTCTTTTTCCTAGGTATCTGCTTGGAACGCTCAGAAAAACGAGTACTTCTATAAAGGTTTGTACTAACAGTTTTAGAAGATGCGAATCAAATATTTCCTACTGCCAAAAGAAACTTCGTCTAGACACCAAAGATGTTACGTCTTCTACGTTAGCTTTTGGTTTCCGTGTAAACTGGAACGCGACACTGACGAGCACTGTCGTAATGGTCACATTCCTGATTATTTAGAAGATCTAGACTAATTACACTATTATAATATCCATCACTATCTCCATGGAGTTATCATATTCCATACAAAATAAAATAAGAAAATGAACAAGCAAACAGCTAACTAGCAGAAGAAGCCTATAGACACCATAGATGGTAAATATGTGTCCCTATCCTGTCCATGTTGCGCTTAATGTAAGTGTACAGGCTGTCTTACCTTCCTGAGTAAATCATGTGAGATTAGGTAAAGCTGAGAATTCCCTACCCTGCCAAATTGCGTCTGTTTGTATAAAAAAAAGGCAGTGAACAAGCATACGGCTATCCTGATGGTAAAATATATATATTCATAGACATTATAGATGTTATAAGTGCGATGCTATTAGCAGGATTTTAGGCATATTGTGCAAATTTGCCAGCTACCCTACCGTAAAGACTGAAACATGTTTTTTTATGTAATGGAAGGCAAACAAGAAAACAGATCTCCTAGTGGTAAGAAATTCACGCCGGCTAAAGATGCCAAAGGTGGTAATGGTGCGTTGCCAACCTAAGGCTCGGGATGTTAGGCCTCGAGCAAAAGTAAGTTCTCCGGCTGCTATACCCTTCTAACTGGTAGCAGGAATAAGTAAGGCGGCCAAACTCTACCACATAGTGTTATGTCACGGTGTTAGTGACGGTAAGCCTATGCTCGCCTTTTACGAACTGCCTGGTACAGAAAGGCAGATGGTCTATTCTGCAAAGAAGCCAGGACCAACACGGGGGATGATTGAGTCATTTCTATCATATTGTGTCATTTGAATAGGTAAGGCGGTAGACGCCTGCCTGAATAGACTACTACTTAACCAGTGCTCAGAGAGGCAGATAGTTTGTTCTACCTAAAAGACCCGGACTAAGACATGGCATCGAAGCTTGTTGATAATAAAAGTATACTTGTTTTTTTTAGCAGAATGCCAGCAGAAGGTGACTGGACAAATGAACAAGCGATTGCTCTCCTCAATGAATACAAAAATAAGCCTATGCTATGGGATGCCAGGCATGATCAGTACCGGGTCCAAACAGCCAAATACGAGGCTTGGATGGAGCTAGCGGAGAAGTTCGACTGCGAAATCACCGACTTGAGAAAGAAGCTAAACTCCATATTTGCATCACATAGGCGGGAGAAGGGGAAAGTCAGAGCTGGAGGAAGATCCAACTGGTTTCTCTACCCACACATGAGTTTTCTGCCAAGGCATATAGAGAATGGAAGCTATGAAAATGCTTCTACGGTATTTTTTAACTTTTTTACTTATACCAAAGACAATATATATAAATCTCTGCTAATGCAGATACACAGGCATTTCTTATAGTGTAAAATGTAAGTTAAAAATAAGGTTACGGTCTTGCGTGTATTAATTTGTTATCTACACCGGAACACGACCACAACGAAAACTGAGATTGTGTTGCAAAGAATGGAAATAGGTAAGAAATGTCGCAGGAATTTGTTTCAAACATTCTGTGGTCTAGCGGTCCGACGTCGTATTTGACTTTTTGAAGTTTTGGGTTCGATCCCCGGGTCAGGCAACAAAAAAATTAGAAAATGTATATTTTCGATTTTCTAATAAAAAATAACGTTGCCATATCCCCGAAGAGGTAGGCAGAGGCACAACCAGGGCACCAACGACTAGCTGAAGACACCAAGTCCCACAATGTGATAGGTGGCAAGCCTATAGCCAACCGGGCACATACCCAATCCCGAGCAACATTTTTTTATTAAAAAATTGGAAAAACCTAATTTTCTATTTTGTTGCCCGACCCGGGATTCGATCCCGGGATGCAATCAAGTAAACCGCTAGACCACAGAGGCGATTATATGCTTATGTTAGGGATGTTGGACAACGATACTGATGCATAGAAATACTTAAATAGATACTTAGATAATTTTGATGAACACCCAAACCCGGAAATACAGACATCTAAAGGTTCATCATACAAAGATTTACCCCCGTCGAGAATCGAACCCAAGCCTAGAAGTTGGTCAGTAGTATTAGGGGTATGACCCTCGAACAAACGAGGTGGTTAAAAAAATATTCAATGAAGACACAGTTTTACATACATACATACATATCTTCACGCCAAGTCCAGTAGTTTTACTCACAGTTTTACTACGATTTTTAAAATATATAGATGTTCTTGGATAAAATGACCTAGGAGTCTACCCATGAGGTGGAAGCATTATTGCAGCAGGAAGTAGGACCTATCATATGACCCTGAATTTCTAAGCAGACAGACGACCAATTTGCGCCCCTGACACACTAATACATATGAATCTTAGAGAATATAGGATATAGAGTGCTTATTGCATAAAAAATGTAAGAACGGCGTTTACGACCTCTCTAACCATTCACATTATGTTAAAAATGTGCTATGAAATTGTTTAATTAAAAAAAAGCTATCCTGCTGAAAATAAGACGAGCTGATGCACAGATGAGGGAATTTTGCAAACCATTTGCCAAGATGGGTCCTAATTCTTTTATTTCATATGAAATGTATAGATTCTACAACGATTTTGGATAAATTACACGCGTACTTTATGTAAGAAGTAAACGTTACCCGCGGCTATTCCTGCACATTAACGGGAATTAGCAATCCCTAAGAAACCTATTTTGATATAGAGATAAAAAAGCATATGTTCCAGCCTCTTAAATATTTTAAATCACAAAGATAACAAAAAACATAGAAAAAACATAAACACTTTTGTATTCATAGTGTCCTACTCGTACTAATGTTATAAATGCGAAAGTTTCTATGTTTGTTTGTTACTCTTTCACGTAAAAACTGCTGAACCGATTTTCATGAAATTGGGCGCACACATAGAGAGTATATTGGATTAACATAAAGGATAGTTTTTAATGATTATGTATAATGCACTCTATACTTAACTTTAATCTGAGCCCAATTCATATTCAATTGTTTTCAATTCTACACTTGATAAGGAATGACCTCGATTTTATTTTGCTAAATGATTACCATACAAATGTATCCGCCATTATGGTTTCTATCTCATGTGTGATACTGTCCAAAGTTGCGTGCTTTTGAATATGTCTATATAATACGATTTAATTTCAATATTTACTTAAGCAACAATTGTTAAAATGATAAAATTATATCAGCTGACAGCTGTTTGTTTTTAGGTCAACATAGTTACTATGTGGTTTAATATAGTAATTATTATATAATTAAAGCACAACTTACAAACGTTTTTTTATTACACCGTAAAATTTAATAAACGTTAATATATTCTTTGTAAACATAGACTAACGTTATGTTGATATTATAGTCTGTATCACAGTGTAGTTAGGACTTTACTACCAGGTTAAACCTTGGAGTACTTTTGTTTGTATAAAAACTTTCATCTTTTTCGTTCAAACGAATTACATCTATAACTACATCTCGCTTGTTGCTTGAAATCTTGACTAAAGTCATTAAAATAGGTATAAAGAACGAGATCGAGAAAAGGTTTTTGTATATTTAATATCCAATCTTGTATAAAAGCGACGTAACCATTTTTAATAATTTTTGAATATAAATGCACCTTAGAGAAGGACATAGGCTTTTTATCCGGATGTATCGAAAGATATCAGAGAGAGGTAGCATGCATGTACTAGTAACTGCTATTTTTGAATACTTATTACATTATTATATGTACCTATAGATTAAGCGGCATTTCTGTTTATCGATCTTGGTTCTAAAAGCACTAAAAAGGCACGGGGAAAATGTAGAAAAAAATATTTTATTTTATAACACGTTACATTATCTCTTAAAAATAGGCATTATCCATTTAAGTTAGTAAAACTTGTGCTAGGATAATTCTCGTACTCAAAATATTTTTATCTAACGTGTTAAGTACGTTTAACAATTCCGCGAAACTCTGTATTAAAACAGTCTAAACCCTAGTATACAACTTTTTTTTAATTTAATGAACATTGAATATAGGGCAGTTATAATAGAAAAACGTTCATTTCATTTTATTGTTTATTTTACAACCACACCAGAGGTACTTGTGACGTGTCCATGCAATAGTAAAATCTAACACTTGATTAAATCGCGCTATGCGACTGCTTACAAAATTTGGCGAAAAATCTTAGCTTGTCTTTTCCTTTCTATTTTAAATATTTAATTTAAAATATTAATAAACACAAATTTATATTTTGACTAATTTTAAAAATGCATTAAATATCTTGGCTCTTTTTAAAATCACTTTTTCTCGACAGACGGCAACAAAATCACAAGACTCAGAAGAGGAAGAGGAAGAACATGAAGACACATATGAAGAATATTTAGAAGACGATGTTCTAGAACCTCCGGTAATAATAAAACAAGAACCACGGGAACAGAAAGTTGTAATTGCGAAACAAACTTTTTTGCATCAAAAGCCACGACTGACGAAATTGAAAAGGAGAGTCATAAAAGAGAGGGAGATTCCCAAAAAGAAGAGACTAGTTGAAACAGTCAAAGTCATAAAGCAGGGGGAATCTCCGAAGAAAAAAGATGAATGTGACAGTTTTGGGGAATACATTGCTTCTTCTTTAAGGAAACATGATGAAAGGACGAGATCTATGATAAAGCAAGCTATAAATAACATACTTTTTGAACAAGAGATGAAGAAGTATAATACTGCTACTTATATAGAGATAACTGAACAGAATCCGTTGATTGTTGGTGATCATGATATGGTTGATGATTAACCTGGTTAGACAGAAATAATAGGTTCGGAAATAGATTCCTTCATCATGACTTTTCCTACCAGTATGTCCGTGCCAATGTCGTGCTCTTGTTTGGAGGCTAAAGTATAGAGGTTAACTCTTTTTTATGACAGTGGAAGGCAAACAAGCAGACGGATTTCCTGATGGTAAGAACTTCACGCCGCCTAGAGACACCAAAGATGGTAATGGTGTGTTGCCAACCTGAGGTCAGGATGTTAGGCCTCGAGCAAAATTAAGTTTACCGGCTACCTTACCCTCCGAACCGGAACACGTCATGACGTTATGGCGGCAGGAATAGGGAAGACGGTGGTACCAATCGGGGCGAGTCGCTACTAAACTCCCTAGTCAGACGTCACGGTGTTAGTGACAGTGAGCCTATGCTCGCCTTTTACGAGCTGCCTGGCAGGAAGGCAGATGGTCTATTCTGCAAAGGAGCCCGAAACAACACGGGAACCGTTTAATATGTATATACGTAACGACCCGAATTCAAATACAAAACAACTTTTTAAAAATAAAAGGCCACATAATCAGGTTGAATTTATAAAAAAATATATGCCGTGTAAACTTAAAGAAAAAACCTAGTAATTAAATGTTGCTAATATTTCTGGTTTACTAATTTTATTACAGCGCACCACTTAAACCGACATAGGGAATAGAGTAATTATTAAATGTTTTTTGGATAATTGACTTTTAAGAAACATCCTGTATATTGTTGTTAAACGGATTTCAAAATTTGGAATCTTCAAGACCATGTTATATTTTTGTAAATAATGTTTAGTAATTAATAAAGTATTACATCTGATATTTCTGTTGTTTTCATTTATAATTGCCGTGTTGAACCAAATTTATTTTATATCTTTTGTGGTCCGCAGACTTAAAAGAATATTTAGAGCACGTCAAAAAAAGGATTGTTCTAAATTTGAAGTGTTTGTGTGTGCGTGCTTGCATACGTAGGTGTGTGTTTTCTTCTATATATAGCATCATAATATTTTAACGAATGGACCGATTTCCATGCGCCTATTTCGTTTGAAAGCCCATGTCATTGAAATTGTTCTTAGCTACATAGCATAGATATTTACGTTTGGCGGGATTTTAGTTTTTCTTTTTAAATTTTAGTGTTATTATAACGACACTGAACAAGCACACGACTTTCCTGATCGTGTGAGACAATTGGGGTCTATAGACACCATAGATGTTATAGGTGCCTCGCTGACTTGTGGCCAAGATGTTACTGTGCAAGTGTGTACCTGCATACTGTGCTGTGTACTTACTGTACAAGTCTACGACTACCCTACTCCCTGAACCGGAATATGACAGTGTTACGGCGGCAAGAATACGTAAGGCAGTGGATCCCCAACCGTAGAGTTGCTCTCGAGCTGCCTCTACTGAGGAATCTGAGCCAATATGGGAAAATGGAGGACGACACTCAATCTTCTGGAGTTTTATAAAACTTAGGAAATTTTCAATTTTCTAATAAAAGGCTTGCCACCTATCTCATTGTGGGACTTAGTGTCTTCGGCTAGTCGTGGGTGCCCTGGTTGTGCCTCTGCCAACCTCTTCGGGGATATGGGCTTGAAGATACTTAAAAAATAAGAAAAAACCAGGAAAAATAGGAAAACTATTAACATTTAATACAACAAACCACGACTTTGTATGGATGAAATAAGGCCGTTNNNNGTATAATATCACTTAACGTCACCATACAGGCCCTAATCCTTTTGCCTAAAGATCTTATCTTTCTTAAAAGATAATTTAATTGATTAAAACAGATTAGGTAATTCCCACCTTTCTCGGTACCATCGTCTTACCTAATTCTGCCACAGCTAACCTTTCTGTCAGGAACACAACAGTAACGAGCACTGATGTTACTGTCTAGAAGAACCGCAATATATTACAAGCTTTTATCTAGTTTACCTGTCCCATATTTGTAATGTCCCGGCTGCCTATTAGGGTGAAACTTTGCACGATTTTAAATTGAATTATAGTGCAAAATTATTATGATGTGGAGATGATCTACTGATGGAACTGGAAGGTGGCCCTTTACTGTAATCCTCAACATTACTCTATTGTACATACATACATACATATCTTCACGCCAAGTCCCTTACGGGGTAGGCAGAGAGTATCGAGTGCCAGACCTCACGATCCTGACAAACCTGTCTTGCTTCTTTCACATTCATTACCCTTTTCATACAAATACGCCGGTTTCGAAGTTTTATTTTATTCTATTGTGTTTAGAATTATTTGATTTGTCTTGAATATTACTTAAGTCTACTGCTGGAAGTATTTTTTTCCTGAGGTCATGGATGGCATCAACACAACGGACGGACCGATATGCAAATTATTTTTTACCGTATTGGTTATCGTGAGAAGAAGTTTCTTATAAATAGAAATACCGGGAAAACGTAAAAATATATACTTTAATTTTAATATCATGTCAAGCGATACGAAGTTCGCCGGATCGGCTAGATTTACATTAAAAGTTAATTTTAAAAAAATACATTTAATAGATGTATTTTAATTAAATAACTATTTTGGTATGAGAAGGTATAATAAGAGAAAAACCGGGAAAATAAGAAAAACAATGTTTTATTTTTTTTCCACACAAACAGCTAAAGAAAGGAGTAGTACAAAGTCCGCTGGGTCGGTTATTTACTAATAAAAACTTGTCACAAAGGTATATCTCCTCTGTGGTATAGCGGTCCAGGTTTTGGTCCAGGGACGGGTCGGGCAATGTCGGCAAATGTGATTTTTACAATTTTCCATTAAAAAAAGTTACTCGGGATTGGATGTGTTCCCGGTTGGCGACATTGTGGGACTTATTGTCTTCGGCTAGTCGTTGTTGCCCTGTTTATGCCTCTGCCTACTTCTTCGGGACTATGGGCGTGAAGATACTTAATTACAAAGATATGTTTTTTGTTAATATTTTATTTTCTTATTTCGTTGTAATGGATGGATTCGATATTTCGTTTTTCGGGGAAAATTTACAATAGCGTGTAAATTTGCGTGAATCTACCATAACTGATGCTATTAATTTTATTAACAATGCCTAGAATGTTTATAAAAACCAGGTAACATTGTTGCTACGAGATTTACCTATCTATAATATAATTTATATGTTGCTCAACGCAGAATCAACCAAATAGATCGGGTAGGCACTATCAGTGAACCTACTTATTCGAGCATTAGCATCAGACTATCACGTACTGAGAAAGGCCACTCATTAGATCAAGCTTAAGATTTATCAGTTAATTGTATTGTGTCGAAGTGTATTGATTTTTGTCGAAGTTTAACTAACAATTTTTGCATTTTTTGGTTATGTGTGATATGTTGGTAAAACAATAAACATTTTATTTGGTATATTATTAAACATAATATTTGAGTTTGGGTAGTATTCCTTAATACATGTCTAACACTCAGAAGGAAAATGCTTACATAAAAATATGCGAGTCGAATACAGCTTTGTTTTAAGCAGTACCTACCTACTGTAAAAATATCAAGTAATGTGCTGAAAGCAAACGAAATATCTAGCCCCTTTTCAAAGCTTTAAGAGATTATACCGGGATCAGATATTTCATTTGCTTATTGTGCCTAGTACAATATAAGTAAAATAAGGGTAGGTATGATGAATTGTAACTATTGCAAACTGAAGAGTGCAATTGATTTTAAGCTAACTATGTGAGCACTGAATGTTATTTGTTTTCCATATTATTGTTTGAATGATAGCTGTCATACTGATGCTCGATAAAGGAACTTTTTCCAGAGTGTCTTCACGATCTACAAAGAAACACGGGTATAATTACGGCCGACACGCACTGCACCACTGAAGTAATTTTCCTTAATTTTTTGCAATCATCAATCCATCTAGAACATGTCTACGTGCTTGCTGGCACGGTGAACGTTTGTAGCTTTTTGCAATGGATATTTTATCATTTCAATTTTATTAAAATAGTAAGTATCTTCAAGCCCATATTCATGAAGAGGGAGGCAGAGGTAAACAAGGGGTCACGATGAGGTGAAGGTAATTATTCATACAATGTGAAGGGTGTAGGTAGGTACGTATCGATAGTCGAGTACTTAGCCAATTCCAGATAACGTTGTTTATATTAGAAATTTAAACATGTTAAACATACAAAAGGTTTTAAATAAAAAAAAGTTTCTTAAAGTCTATATTCTCGAAGAGGTAGGCAGAGGCACAACCAGGAAACTCCCGAATAACCCAAGAAACTAAGTACAATGTGATAGGTGGCAAGGCTATCGTCTACCGGGCGCATATCCGATGCCGGGCAAAGTAACATTTTTTTTAGAAAATAAAAAATACATGTTTTCTATTTCTTTCTGTCTCCCGACACGAGGATCGAAAACAGATCCTTGAGAAGTTCAGTCACAGACGCGACAAAGATTTTTAAAGTCGGTTTCATACTGGCTTCGACCTTATTTCCGAGTATATAAAGTGTTAAGATAATTATTTTCCTTACTATACAAAACTATCAGACATAATGTCGCCGTTACTTCATGAATTCACATTTAACTTAGATTTTAAACGTTTAACCGTTTTATCTTAGTTTTTAATTTTGTCTCCTTCTATCCTGTTTTTGTTGTCTTCGGCTAGTCTCGCGTGCCCTGTTTGTACCTCTGCTTATCCCTTCAGGGAAAATGGACGTGAAGATACTTTTAATTCTCCTCACACAACTGTTGACATAACCAGACATTTAGAATTTCTAGGTGGTGAAGCAATGCAGCAGCTCGTCTGCGTAATCTGCATGACACCTATTTATGTTGCCACAACTTGGCATTATAGTGTCTTGGTCTTTGCTAGAAGGATAAGGTAATGGAAATTTTAGGACTTCTTTTAGGAATTATGATTTGCGCCTTCATCCTCCAAATAAGAATGTCATTGTGATTAAACTTAAGTGTATCTTCACACCCACATCTCTGAAGAGGTAAGCAGAGGCACAACCAGGCACTCACGAGTAGCCGAAGACACTAAGTCCCACAATGGGATAGGTGGCAAACCTATCGCCAACCGGGCACATATCCAATCCCGAGCAACATTTTTTTATTAGAAAAATTGAAAAACCAAATATTTTTTTGTTGCCCGACCCGGGAATCCAACCTGGAACTCATTAAGTCCAATCCTACACCTGAACTGCTAGACCACAGAAGTTATATCAGCTAAATAAAAATGTCATTGTTATTAAACTTAAGTGTATATATATCCCAAAAATTAGGTCATACGGTTGAGGATCATCATCATCATCATCATCATCAGCCGGAGGACGTCCACTGCTGGACATAGGCCTCCTACAAAGAGCGCCATAAGTCATGGTCACCAACCGCTTGTAACAAGCGACTCCCCGCGACTTTGACCAGGTCATCAGTCCACCGGGTGGGAGGTCGTCCAACACCAGGTCCTCCAGTGCGGGGCCGCTACTCGAGAACCTTGAGGATAGATGTTTTGAATTGCAAAATTCTACCCAGACCAACAAACATTGCAACTTGCAAAAGAAAAGATTGCAAGTCAACAAAAGTTAACAAAAGCTTTTAAAGAGGTGTTATCAGACTTTAATTTGTTAAAGAAAACAAAGGATTTTATTTTTTATTTGTGAATTTAGGTTATCTTTAACTCGATTAATTGGAATACATTTTACACTTACGTGAAGCTAAAACAAAAGAAATAAGTAAACGTTAAAAATTAACATTATTTGATTACCACGCAAATAGAACTAATGACGTCACATGGCGTGATGTTTTTCTAATTATCGTTTATAACAAGTTGTATAGTATGCATCGCTTGCTTTGTTTGCTTTAGAAATGGTTAACACGTACAAAGTCAGCAATGGATACGGATGTGAAAGGAATTTTAACAGTGTCATTGTATTACATATGCAATAATTTGTAAGACCGGTTAATATATATACATCTATTAAGATATGGATTAATGTATCATGTTATTGTTATATTCCACTTGGGTTGCAGTTTCGCATGACGTGATGATGTTACAGAATACAGTTTTTTTATCGAAGACTAGTTGTTGGCTGCGACTTTGTACACACGTTGAAGGGACTTTTCGTGGTTTGTGATAGGAATGTTTTTTTTACCAGCAGTGTAAGTTATTCTAAATGGTGATCTTTAACCTACTAATTAATTTTACCATTGATAGAATGCTGTGCTGCAACTTACCAGGATATATTATATCCACCACGGCCTTATATTTTATTCCTGCAGCCTTCTTTAAGGTATAAATAAGTTACCGAACACACGGAGGAGGTGCATTTAACTTAACGGTGATTATGTTGAAAAATAAAAAAGAAATATTTAATATATTTTGTTTTCTTAAATTGGAAACCCCAATTTTCTTTTTGTTGCCCGACCCGGGATATTTATTTTATATAGTAGTACTATATGTATGTATGTATTCTAGGCTTAGTAACGGTGTTAGTGGCAAACAAACCTCTTACCAGCTACACCCATTTTTTAGTTTCGTGCTAATCAAGCTCAAACGCATCGCGTGCGCGCCTCCATGTAATGAAATTTACAGTTTTCAATTAACAATGATATTTCACACGATTTTACCGACGGCAAATCACAATAAAGAGACGGGGTCACACAATGGGATAGGAATAGGGTAACCATTATTTTAGTTTTCTAGGAATTTTATTTTTATTTTCTCATTTTCTCTGTGGTCTAGCGGTCTTACTTGACTTCTTGAGGTTCCGGGTTCGATCCTCGGGTTCCGCAACAACAAAAATAGGAAATGTGTATTTTCTATTTTTTAATAAAAATAACGTGGCCTAGGATTGGGTATGTGCCCGATTGCTGTAAGGCTTGCCACCTATAATATTTTATTAGAGGATGGTAACAAGTGGCATATAAATTGATACAATCCTATTTGATCATTTTCTTGGCATGCAATCATTATATTGCAATGTGTCAAGTACATCTCAAACCTTCCAAATAATGAAATGATGTGATACAAATTTAAAGTAAAAAAAATCGATTACCTAATTTTTGACCTATATAAACAACATACAATGAAGTTAATTAGGTTATTAAATGTCATATTATGTATAATGTCAATCGATTAATTAATTAAATTTTAATAACAATTTCATTATGTCAGCAAGATCACATGAAATAATCAAAAATGTATTGACTAAAAATTAGAATGTCAAATTATAATATTAATTAATCTAAATGAAAAATCAATTAATATTAATTTACCTCATGCATTTCGAATCGATTAGTAGCTCTTGAATAGAATGAATTTGTTTTTCTTTAAGTCATTATCACAGATGTTCCGAAACTCGTTCGGATCGGCGCCGTTGCCCTGCCTATTTCTGCCGCTATAAATTCAGTGTTGCCATGATCATATTTCGTAATGGAATTTGAGAATGATCTCAAAAAAATATTTTGCTCGTGTAGCCTTAGTTCCAGACTAAGAGATAGTAACACATCATTAATATCTATAGTATCTATGTTGTATATGTTTGACATTCCTCTCTCTGTCGTAAGCCGAATGCCTGTTCGTTGTGTTTTAATATAAAGAAATATTAGTCTATGTCATAATCTGCAATCGGAAAGAAAATCAGCTGACTTGTTTATTTTTATCAATTTCCAAGTACATAAATTGGGCGACAGAAATTGCGTATTGCGTTCCAATGTCATCAAAAAATGTACTCGTTAGGACCCTGTTTAAAGCAAATACGGAACGTATTTGTCTCATACTTCTAGTATGGTCCATATGGTCACCCTACTGCGGGGAAATGTATTTTATTGTTCTTGTGAGTCAAACATAGTTTTCTTATAATAGTAATTAAACCTAAAAGCAATGAAACGAAACATTTTACTAGGAAACAACGCTATAACCTACTTGAAATAAAAGCAATTCAGTCCGTCTTTGTCTGTTTAGGTATAATCGGATCCGTTAAAAGTGAAAAAAAAAAAAATCTTCCTTTTTTTATTTTTTCCAAAAAAATTACTTACAGTTGGTTGAGAAAGAGTATTTTTTTAATTAAAACAAAATTGTTTTCAAGTTTTTCATTTTGTTAAGCATTATCACCGGCCATGATAGTTTTTTTTATGGTATTGGAAGGCAGGAAAATTAGAGGTGGATTTCCTGATGGTAAGGAATTCACGCCGCTTACCGCACACCAAATGTAGTAAAGGTGCAGAGGCTGAGGTGTTGAGGCTGGGATGTTAGGCCTTGAGCAAAAGTAAGAATACCGGCTACCTTATACTCCAAGCAGGAACACGTCAACAGTAAACACTGACGTTATGTCAGCAAGAATAAATAAGGTGGTGGTACCAATCTGGGCAAGTCCCTGCGTAACTCTTCCACCCAGTGATATGTTACGGTGCTAGTGACGGTAAACCTGTGCGCGCCTTTTACAAGCTGCCTGGCAGGAATACAAATGGACTAATGGATTTCTGCAAAGAAGTCCAGATCAACACGGGGTATATGATAAAATAGATGCGATGAATCACATGGATTGTTATCACAGTCTTACGTACCTACCTCTGCTAACAGTGCTCGCCGCGTTAATGTTCCGCTCCAAAAGGGAGATTATCCTAGGTACTGCCAAAAGCTTGACGTCCTAGCTACATTTGATAACACAGTATTGGCACCATTGGACGTAGTGGTAAAGTGGACGTATATTTCTAGCAATCAGGAGATCAGTCTGCTTGTCTTCCTCCCAGTCACGTAATGAAATAAATAAATCTGCAAAAAAACAACTTTAATTGCTATTTATTCATGATATTTTATGTTATCTTAGTACCAACGCAAAAAAATACACTGTTGCCCGCGGCGTTGCTCGCATGGTTATTGGTTCCACAGGATCACTTTTTCGGGATAAAAACTATCCTATGTACTCATCCAAATAACCATCTAGATGTGTGCCAAATTTCATAAAAATCGGTCAAGCAGTTTTTGCATGAATGTGTAACAAATTAACATCGAAACTTTCGCATTTATAATAGCTACTAGTGGTCCGCCCCGGCTTCGCATGAGTATAAAACATGCATATAATATATACCTTCCTCTTCAATCACTATATCTATTTAAAAAGTTCGCATCAAAATCCGTTACACAGTTTTAAATATTTAAGCATACAAAGGAAACAGGGACAGAAGAAGCGACTTTGTTTTATACTATGTAGTGATTAGTAGGATGTCTTTGATGTCATCATAATAATCGTGATTTCCCCACCATCATACAACCCGCTTATTTGTCTTCCTATTTAAAAAAAAACACCGTATAATTAAGCAAAACTGATACCATCTTTTTGACACTATTCCAAAGTAAAACCAGTTTTAAAATACAGCAAAAACAAGACTATAAAATGAGATAAATGTTCATAACCTGTTACCCCAGCGGGGTTCTAAAATATATGATAATGTTATCTTACAAACGAGGAAGTCATATTTGGTAAATAACAAAAACATGTAACTAAATATATACGAAATGTCTTCTATATATTAATTATAATCGCCTTTGGGGTCTAGCGGTCCGGCGTGGAACTTGACTTTTTGAGGTCTTGGTTTCGAACCCGGTGTCGGGTAGTTTTCTAATAAAAAAATTGGGTTTAGATAAGAATCGAACCCATGGCCTCACGAAGTCAAGTCTAGCATGTGGACCGCTAGACCACAGTGTTTTGTTAAAAAAATTTATAAAAAACATTATCTTATCGTATACCCGACCCAGGGATCGAACGCGGGACCTCATGAAGCCTACCACTAGACCACAAAGGCGACAAAGTATTTTAAAGCCGCTTTAAAACTGGCTTTGACCTTATTACTCGGAAATAAAGTGTAAAGATAATTATTTTCCTTACTATAGATATAAAACTATCAGACGAATTGTCGCCATTACTTCTTGAATTCACATTTAATCTAAATTCAAAGGTATTGCTAAAGCTTTAAAACTGAAATTGCAATGCACAAACGTATTTGCCTTGTCAATTACTTTATTGTGTCTATAAATATATTGTCGCACCCCAGGTCTGCTCGCCTAGTGAAAACATTTTTGATGTCTTGCCTCTGTGGTCTAGCGGCCCAGGTGTTAACTTCTTGAGATCTCGGGTTTGATTTCTGGGTCGGGCAACAAAAATAAAATGTAGATTTTTCAATTTTCTGTGTTCCAAATGTTGCTCGGGATTGGATATGTGCCCGGATGGCGATAGGATTGCCATCAATCATATTGTGGGACAAATTGTCTTCGGCTAGTCGTGGGTGCCCTGATTGTACCTCTGCCTACCTCTTCCGGGATATGGGCGTGAAGATACTTTTTTATCTTCTATAGGTTTGACTATGACATAAACATACAACTTGCTCACTTTTAGTTTAAATCAATTTGTGTATTTTTAACTGACTTTGGAAAAAGGAAGAGGTTATACGTTCAATTCTTATATTTTTTGTGTTGTTTTAGGTTCAATGCCAGGGTTGGGTAACAAAAAGAAAATATGTTTTTTTCTAATTTTCTAATAAAAAAACAATGTTTCCTGTTGACGATAGGCTTGCCGCCTAACACATTGTGGGATTTATTGTCTTCGGCTTGTTGTGGGTGCCCTGGTTGTGCCTCTGTCTACTTCTTCTATCTAATAAGGGCGTGAAGATATTTTTTTTTTTTGAATTGGAAAAAACTGGAGACATTATTTCATCATCATCATCGTCAGCCGGAGGACGTCCATTGCTGGACATAGGCCTCTCTCTCCCAAAGAGCGCAATACGGTCACCAGCCGCTTGTAACCAGCGACTTTGACCAGATTTTTTCCCCGTGTTGGTCCGGGCTCCTTTGTAGAATAGACCATCTGCCTTCCTGCCAGGCAGCTCTTAAAAGGCGAGCAAAGGCTCACCGTCACTAAAACCGTGAATTCTGACTAAGTGGAATAGTTTAGCAGCAACTCGCCCGGATTGGTACCACCGCCTTACCTATTCCTGCCGCCATAACGTCATGACGTGTTCCGGTTCGGAGGGTAAGGTAGCCGGTAAACTTACTTTTGCTCGAGGCCTAACATCCCGGCCCCAGGTTGGCAACGCACCATTACCACCTTTAGTGTCTCTAGGCGGCGTGAATTTCTTACCATCAGGAAATCCATCTGCTTGTTTGCCTTCCAATATCATAAAAAAAAGATCATTATTTCAGTAGCTGTCGATTCACTGTCTCCTTGATACAGATAAGAAAATACAGCGTCGTGTCATTCGGCACGTACACAGATCCAGTTTCTAGGTCTCGTGGAAAGTATTAAAATATCTCACATTTGGTATTTGGCAGTGAATATAGTACACATTGGGCCAAGGTGTTGGAATGATCTAATTGTTGGTCGAGAGGTTGGCGACCACTGATTAACCGCGAAGCTCGGGTTTGATTTCCGACTTTTGAATGTATGCAGATCTGGGTGTTTGTTTAAAGTTAAGTTTATTGTGGTATGGATTTAATTATTTTTATGTTTTAGTATCGTTGGTATCGTCCATAGCACAAGCATATAATTTGCTGACTTTGAGATTATCTTCAATTTGTCCAGAGTAATTAATTATTTAGGTACTAGTCGACCCAAGCACTTCGTATCTCTTGATATTATCAGCTACTAACAGTTTGTATGGATTTAAAAAAATATACCTGAACAAAATACACAAATTGAATCTAACCCCAAAGTAAGTACATTATATACTTGTGTTATGGGTGTTAGTCAACGATACTAATACATATAAATACTTAAATAGGTACCAGAATAAATTTAATACACACCTAGACCCGAAAATGCAGACGTCTAAATGTTCATCAAACAAATGACTGCCCCCGTCGGGAATCGAATCCGAGCCTCGCAAGGGAAACACCGAAGCTGTGTAAAGTATTGTTTTTTTTTCATTTTCCATTCAATTTTACTGAATTTTCTGTTCATGAGAATCTTCTCCTGTCATCAACTAACACAAAAAAATAACTGACACAGTAGAAAAAGAAAATAGCTCCATCCGTTCCTTTCCGCAAGCAAAACAATAATGGCAAACACTGTGGTTATGACTGCAAGAATTGGTTAACCCTACCCAGGGAAAAATTACAGCACTTTACCACCAATGGTCTCATTGGTAACCTATTTAACCTGGGCTTGTCTCTTCCGTGATGCCAGGTAGGTACAGAGACGGATGGCTTACCTATTCTATTTATAGGAACAGGATCAACACGGGAAAATTCGTCTTTATTCGAATTAATAGCCCTTGTTGCTGATGTCATAGGAAACTGTCTAACACATCTAAATAATGATACCTCGGGCTGAGCACTCTGCACACAAAGCCCAGGGAAGTTGTAAGAACCTCGAGGTTGGCAACACATTAGTCATATTAAAAAAGGGGAAATCGATTATTTAAAAGCGCTTTAATAAAAATGTTGTTTAAACACACTTTTCAAATAACACTTGTACTTTTTCACAATACACTTTATTTAACATTACATTACTCGTCAGCTATCAATTTATTTTTTTAGAGCAATACCAAGGCTTTTTAAGTAAAGATAAAACCTACTTTATTATAAACGTAACTTTGTATCTAACCATTAAATAAATTACATGTGGAAAAATACAAGTGTTATTTGATAAGTATATAATGGAATTCCACCAAGTGTCGATGGTAAAGAGTATGAACTCTAAATAATTTTTATCCATAATTGGTTGTAGCGACAGAGCCTTGTGGTAGATATAGCAAGCCTTGTGTTATGCCATTGCCCATTATGTAACTGCTAAAATAAAAAAAAACATAAAAAAGTACATATGCCAGCAACATTTATTGAATAACAAAATCCACAAATAACCGAGGGTCGTTTGAAAGGAGTACGTGACTGTACGCACTATTAGCGTGAAAGGGACAAAAGATAACACAATACAATATAGAAAGAGACAGAAAGCGAAGGGTTCAGAAACCTTTTGCAGGTATCTGTGATTTATAAAGATGTTTGCTATCCCTGGCTATTTATAGTGATAATATTATTTCACAATAAGTGATAAGAGAAACAATTTACAAGATAATATACCTAAAAGATTATTAATATAACAATACACAAGGTCCATATCTGTTTCTTGTATTTATAAATGACTTACCTTATTACATAAAGGATGCCCACGATATTGTTTTGTTCGCGGATGACACTTCACTTATATTTAAAGTGAAAAGGCAATTAAGTAAAGTTGTACATTGGTTCACAGTTAACAATCTTCTAAATGGTAATAAGACAAAATGTATTAGATTTTCAATGCCCAATGTTAGGCTAGTAGATTCCATTGTACAACTAAATGGATCTAAACTGGATCTGGTTGATTCCACTGTCTTTTTAGGCATCACAATTGATAATAAATTACAATGGGGCCCTCATATTGAGAAGCTGGCAAATTGGCTTAGTTCAGCAGCATTTGCAGATAAAAAAATAAGAACATTAACAGATGTTGAAACGGCCCGAACAGAATATTTTATCTATTTTCATAGTTTAATGTCTTATGGGATACTTCTTTGGGGAAATTCTGCAGATATAAATACTACATTTGTATTACAAAAAAGAGCTATTTATAATCTTAATGTAAGGGAATCCCTGCGTGAAAAATTCAAAGAAATAAATATTTTAATCAGCAGTTCTCAATACATTTATGAGAATTTAATGTATGTCAAAAAAATCTATGTATATGTTTACAAAAAATGTGATGTTCACAATGTAAATACGAGGGATAAAAATAATCTAGCCGTATACTTACAAAACTCGTCTTCATAAAATTAGTAATTCCTTTTTGGGTCAATGTAATATACGTTTTTACAATAAGCTGCCCATTGATATTAGAGATCTACCTATAAATAAGTTTAAAAAATGTATTAAAGCAAAATTATGTAAAAAAGGCTATTATACGGTCTCAGAGTATTTGGAAGATGAACATGCTTGGGAATAGAGGTTTCAATCTCCCAGATCAATTTGTAATGTAATTTGTTGTACCTTTTATTTAAGTTAAAAACAAATTGTAATTTGTATTTTTAATCTAGATTAAAAAGGGACAAGGTAGGAGGAGAACATTACCCAGGCAGTTGCTGCATAGTACGAGTTCTTTGAGTCATCAGTGGTCTTGGTGGTCTACTTACGCCTCTTTTGAGGAGCCAGGCAGGCTACAGGTAGGCTAGGCAGGGTAGGCTCTATTATATAAAACAGACTTAAACCACATACATACGGAATTTGTTACCGGAATTCCGTTTCGAAAAATATTCGAACGCAGCAAATCTATACAAATCGGAGATTTTCCGTACGGAATTTGAGTGGATTTGTATAACGAAAAATCTATTTGAAATTTAGATTTCCTTATATATGTGGCCGACATAATGTGGGATAGTCTTTATTGACAAAATTCAGGTTGTACTTAAAGATGGATCACCAAAATCAGCGTTCATAGGGTGAGGATCAAAAAACATAACCTGATAAAATAATAACTACTGACTGTTTATTTCATCTGACTGACTGATTTTCCCTTCACCATGACTCATCGCTCCAGTCACAAGGAGACTGACAATCATAGGTTGCAGCTCTAAAGCCTTCTGCTCCGGCATACTCCTCAGCATTGCAGCAACATATTTCCCAAAGCACGCAAAGGAATCCTCGGCCACTGGATGATCAAGAGCTTCTCCATAATCAAAATCTTGAGAGCAATCTTCAGTTTTTATCCTTTTTAATGAAATCGAGGAATTCCTGGACTCAATTTCTCCTTCACTTTCAGAAATGTTTTCTTCAACGAAAACTTCTTCTGGGTTATGATCAGAATATTCTGGAACCTCTTCTTTTAAGGCGCGATTTTTCGATAAACGCTGAAAATTAGAAAAAAAAATTATTCACATCTTGGGCATTACAACACTGAAAATTGTCGAAACTTTTAAATATGTAATCACAAAAAAAAATTGGTTGTCCATACAAAAAGTTCATCGTTGTCTGACAATATGTATGGAGATACATTTTTTTTCGCGATTTTCTAAAAGTTGTAGAACAAAAATTGTTAATTTTGATGTACTTAAGCCGTCCTAAAAAGGTTACGCGTGAGTTACCAATAACCGTTACGGTATCGAACTCGAATTCCGCAAATGCTGGTCTTAGATCCGCTTCAATCACTTAATCCAATTCAATCAAGTCAGCTTTCCAACAAAAATCATTGCATCGAAATCGGTTCATCCATCGCGCTCGCACACACATACATACACACACAGCCATGTCAAACTTATAACAACCCTTGTTTTGCATCGGGGGTTAAAAATAAAAAAAAACATTTTGGGTTGCCCGTCTAGGGAATCTAATCCGAGACCTCTTTCTTGTAGTCAACTCCAACAACGGACCAATAGACTACAGAGGATGATTACAACCATTTTTTATATTGATAATGTATAAAACTTGCTTTCTAAAAAATTTGGTATATTTACTAACAATAAATTATTACTACAAAAACGCTCAGCCGTAGAATCGAAGCCCCTCCCCTTTTACAGTTGATGTTATAACTACTAAACCAGCGGGAGAACAAAACATTAAAATTCTATTAGTTTAACCTGGTTCAATTCAAGGTTAAAAACCGGTTTTCAAACGTAAATATAGTCCAAGAGCTATGGCATGTTTGAAGCGTCCAAAAAAGTACAACGAGCGTCTGAATAACAAACTCCGTTGGTCGAGGGGTTACGTAGAACACTCGTCGTCATGAATGGTGTTTGTGTAATTTTAATGTGTTTCTGATATTATATTACTCTATATGTTATTGTTATCGTTGACTTTAATACATTCTCAGTCAAACACGTCATAATAAATGTAAAAAAACTAAATAAAAAATGTTATTAATTAGTAAAAAAAAAACGTATTTTTGAAACACCTTTTTTAACTCAAATAATTCCAATATGTAATGAAAATTCAACTTTAATATACGAATTATTTTAACAAAAAAACATTTTGTCTGTTTGTTTGTTTGAATCTATTTAAAGGCTGATCTAAATTTGACAGGATTTTTATGTACAGTTTCCTAGAAGCTATTAAGCCATTTAAAATCCCGAGAGCTGAAGTTTTTCTCGAGGGTTTTTTATTAAGAGTAATAAATTTGTAGGTGCTTAGTATATGTCAAGTAGGTACCTGGTATTTTTTCTGTTGGTCCAAAGGTGCCATCAGTGCAGATGGTATAATATGCTTAATGCATTAAGACTTCATGGTACATATAAAAATACAGTGTAAAAATAATCAACAGCTCTACGACTATATGTATACATACCGATTTGGACTCTTGCAGAGACATCTGATTTAGATGGGGTCTTAAAAAAGAGTCCATCGTGGAAAACCAAAACACTCTCGGTTGGTAGCCGACACGGCTTGCCACCTTCTTCAACTCCTGGCAATAGGAATTTCTCAGATTCCTGAACTTGATAACCACATGCTTCGCTGTGAAATGCGGCAAATCTAGGATTTTTGCTATGCGTTCAGCAGCGGCTTTCCTCTTCTTTTTATTCTTGTAATCTTTTGTTAAAGTATTCCACAAACATTCTTCCTTTTCGTACTCCTTCATAAGTTGTAAGGTTTTTTCGTCGCTGATTCGTAATATCGAATGCGTACTTGGTTCAGACATGACGTTCGTTTGGTTGGCGTGGTCACGGCTAACTGAGGAGCGCGGCGGAGAGACGTGACGAGTTCTGATTGGTTACTAAGGCACGCCTGTTTAACCCTTACGTCGTTCACGAGACGATCCCATTGCTTGCTAATTTTTTGTTTGTGTCGCAGTTAAGATTTTATTTTTATATCCGTATATTTTTTGTTCTATTTTCAAAATATTAAAGATTTTGAATCGACAAAATACAATAGTATTTTAGTAACATTGTTAATTCTTAGTGCTTATGTAAGCATTTTTGTAACCGACTAGCTGACCCGACGAACTTCGTACCACTTGACATTGACTAATAATAGTTTGTATTAGATATATTGGTGTGGTGTTTCCTATTTACCTCACAACTTTCCTGGTTTTTACAAGAATCAAAATTAGCTGGATTGGTGAAACTGTTACCCATTTTGGAACTTATCAGACACATTTGGCTATTTTTCATGTATACATAGAAATTAGGTTAGTATCTTCACGCCTTTATCCCAGTAGTGGTAAGCAGAGGTATACCTACAGTATCCATGAACATCTGAAGGTACTACCACTGCTTAGTCACATAATGGTGGTAATTCTGATGACCACTAATTAAACTTACTCAGGTGTATTCTTTTTTTAATGAAACAAAAAGAGATGGAACATTTTAAACACGTCAGAATAGTCTGGACATGTCAAATTGTGACGTTTTTAATTAACGTGCAAAAACCTTACAAATAGGTATAAAGATTAAATTTTGTAGAGTTTCGTGATAATTATATTTTAACACACTTTAAAACAACTGATAAAAATGTCACAGCTTATTGTATATTTATTGTATACTGACATTTATATCTGTGTTCAAATTATAAACGATTACATTGATAATATAAAATATAATTATTACATATAGGCAGAGGTATAACCAGAGCACCCACGACTAGTCGAAGACATCAAGTTAAACAATGTGAGAGATAGTCGTTGTTTGACTCTACCTAGTTTAACTATTATCAATATAGTTAAATACTACTTACGTGTGTGTGTGTGTGTGGCATCATAACTATTAAACAGATGAACCGATTTTGATGCTGATTTTTTATTTCACTGCTGACGTGATTGAGACAGTGCTAAGCTACATTAAATGGAAGTGTTTTTGGGGTTTATTAAAAATTCTAAAGAGCCTTAAAGATTGTTGTATGAAGTCTGGCTTACCTACTGTCCGCCATTTTGTTTTTTTTTCAAAATCACGTTCACTAATAATTCTTTCAAAAATGGATAGCTAACATCAATACAAACAAAAAACATTCTAAGAGAATAATGCTTAGTGTCACATTTCGAAGATATGAGCTCCCAAAGTTGTAACTTAGTAAACCTGTCTGAACCCCGTAAAGTCGTAACCTTTAATAGTAAAACTTTAATTGTTTTTATCTTGGGAATGTGACACTTAACGAGTTTTTTTCTAAGACATTTTTTTATAAAAGTATCTTCACGCCCATATCCCCGAAAAGGTAGGCAGAGGCACAACCAAGGCACCCACGACTAGCCGAAGATACTAAGTCCCATAATGTGATACGTGGCAAACCTATCGCCAACCGGGCACGTTTCCAATCCCGACCAAATTTTTTTTTATTAGAAAATTGGAAACATCCAATCTTCTTTTTGTTGGCCGACCCGGGATTCGAACCCGAGACCTCATGCAGTCAAGTCCAACACCCGGACCGCTCGACCACAGAGGCGAAAGTTTTTATTTTTATTGATATTACCTATCCATTTTTGAAAGAATTATCAATGAACGCAATTTAAAAAAAAACAATTTGCCGAACAGTAGGTAAGCCAAAATCTTCGAAAAAGTCAATAAATGCCTATACCATAGCCTATACCATAGATGGTACTCTTGCATCTCTATCTGAAGACAGGGGTTAGGCCACACGCAATTTTCCAGCACGGAATACGACAGTGACAAGCACTGGCCTTTAGTGCCAGGATTAAATAAGTTGATGTTACCATTCCATGTCTACCACTTAGCAATCTATTATCTATATATATAAAATGAATCCGTATTTCGTGTGGACTCGGGTGTGATTTTTTTATTGCAACGTTTCCCGGGTAACGTTTTTAACCGTCTAAGGAAAAAGTTTTAATGTAATAAGTAAATCAATAATTGACGTGTCTGTGTCCGTAAGTGTGTGTTTGTGTGTCTGTTGGTGTCGTCATAGTTTGACCGATTTTAATGCGGTTTTTTTGTTTAAAAGCTGATATAATGAGATGGTTCGTAGCATTACTTGAAAGTTTTGTCGAAGGTTGTAAATTTTGTTTTGTTTAGTTACTATTTTTTTTTATTATATATTTGTCGCCTCTGTAGTATTGCGATCCCAGTGTTAGACTTGACTATATGAGATCCCGGATTCGCATCCCGAGTCGGGCAACACAACGAAAATGTGTTTTTTTCAATTTTCTAATAAAAAAATGTTGCTCGGGATTGGATGCGTGCCTATTTGGGGGTAGGCTTGCCACCTATCACATTTTATCGTCTTTGGCTAATTGTGGGAGACCTGGGTGTGCCTTTGCCTACTACTTCGATGATATGGGCGTGAAGATACTTATTTACGAAAAAAGAATTTGAAAAACGCATTTTCTTTTTTACACAAATTGCCGATTATTATAATTTCGCGAAACTAGCAGGTACTTACCTATTATTACTTGTAAGTAAAAAATCAGCTTAACCATCATTTCTACGTTGTGAGAGGAAAAGAATGGTCAGCGAAGAAAACGCCCACTTTGCGGTATTTCACAACACCTGTTACTGTTTGATTTTGCAAAATATTTTAAACAAGCTCTTGCTTGGGGCTTTGTCTGTGATATAGGTTTTTCAGTTATAGGTCTGTGATATAGGTTTTCAGACAAAAACGAGGGGTGTCACAAGTTTGACATGACTCGCTCTCGGTGTGAGCGCTTGCGTACGCGTATGTGTATGTGTGTATGTATAATATATCATATCATAACTTTAGAACGGATGGATCGATTTCGATGCGGTTTTTTTTTGTAAAAGCTGACGTGTTGGAGATGATTATCAGTTGCATTACATATGGGTTTTGTCGAGGATTATTGACTTTTTTTAATTTTAGGATTAAGTGTTGTGATAAACACAGCAAATATTTCGATTTTATGGGTGAAAGATGTCACAGGTGCGTTGTTATACTTTGTATGTAACAGAACTAATGTGCAAGTCTCTTGGCTCCCATAAGTTCCGGTAACGACCGACACAAAGACAATACTAAACACAAAAGTTTTCTCGGGATCCTGATTAGATTAATTTATACAGGCAACAAGCACACTGCTATCCTTACGGTATATGCACGGTATAGACAACTGTGGTATATACACAATAGATGTGATTGGTACGTTGTTATCAAATGGCAGGCATGGTAAATCAATATTTGTGGGAATCCATTGGCTTCCCACCCTCCATACCGGAATATTAGTCATTAAGGTGGCAGGAATAGATTTGGGTGCGGATCCCTATCCGGAGAAATTGCTCAGTGTTCTACCACCAAACTTGTTGGTAATGTCTCATTTCCCTTTTGCTTGCTTATGAACTGGCAAGCAGAACGGCAGATTGTCTTTTCTACAAAGAGAAGCCAGACCAATAAGGGGAAACTTATCGGTTCCTAATAAAACTTATATTAAGTAGTTTTTTCTGATTCATCACCTATATTACGAAAAAGAATGATTAAAATCCGTTCATAATGTGCGAAGTAATCGTGTCACACAAAATGACATACAGTCTATTTGATGATGAAAAAATTAGCTGTCTGTAAAGTCAGCTTACTGACGACAGTTAAACGTGACAACGTCATAAAAATGACTGATTGTGCCTCTTTGTCGCTCGTTCCGCGCTCTCGCTTGCACTTCAAGCCTTAAGTGGAACGCCTCAGAGCGAGGTAACGCAGCATGAGTCATGTTTTTTGGTGCGTGCAGCCGGCTCCATCGAATTATATGACGTTGTCACGTCTTGTCGATTTTCTTAGATAATCGAATTCTAAATTACCTTCAGCTCTGCTCCAGTGATGGGTTCAAGGTCGTTTCCTAACCAAAGTCTGTCGGAGACCGAGCAAGGGTAGCCAAAATCGTTGTCCGAAAAAGTAGATTCCAATTTCGTAATTGATGGTGCCCATTCAGTGTTCGAAGTAGATTCTGCTTGAACTTCAATTTGATCTGAAGAAGTACTTGGTTGTACAGTAATTTCTGGTTTTGTTGCTAAGGTTTGATGTTGTTTGTCGGTGAATTGCCGTTGAGTGTCAATATGGACGCTATTTAACCTTTGCTCTGAACTAGATGAGGATGTTGTTATCGCTTCTAGAGCACCACTGACAATAAGCAAGTCAGCAGCTTGGCGTAATCTGTTGTTTCGATCTCTTCTATTACGTGCTTCTCTTGCAGCTGCTACCTGTGCAGGAGTTTTGGATGCAGCAATCCGCTGTCTGTACTCCCGTTGTATTTGTGCCCTTGTTTTTGGAGTTTTTGGCGGAGTAGTACGAGATGAAGATGTAGCAGCCAAAATAGCAGCTTGGCGTAATCTGTTCTTGCGTTGTCTTTCGTTTTTTGCTTTTCTCGCGGCAGCGGCCTCAGCAGGAGTTCTAGTTGCTGCGATACGCTGTCTGTACTCACGTTGTTTTTGTGCTTTCGTTTTATAAGTAAATATCATTGGCTGCACGAATGGCATTGCCAAAGTAGATGCTACAGCATCTTGAACCTCCATGGGTTCACTCATTGAAGATAGTGGCTCATTCTTGATATCCTCTGGCTCGTCTGGTTGTTTCTCCATGGTGCGATTCTAAGTAGTTCTGCAAAATGAATCGTTTGATAGAATTTAGATTTTTTTTATAAAATTCTTGGTTCAGAAAATCGTTTTAAATTTTTTACAAAATACTTGACGAAAGTTTGATATTTAAATTTCTATTCGACTGTTAAAATTTCATTTTTGATTTTATTATTTTAAAATAATAATACATTTTGTATTGACATTATTTCCTTTAGCAAGTAAATTGAATCTAAGTTGTTGTTTAATTAGTTCATTAATTACTTTAGCAAATTGAATTGTAATTTCTTATAAAATAGCAATTATTTTGAATAATTTATTTTAAGAACAAGCTGTGATTAAATTATTGTTCATACATCTTACTTATATAACTCTAGCTTATTTAAAAGCCCGTCTCAATGTGTTAGATATAGGAGAAATTGTTCCCTTCGATGACTGGCTGGTCTAACCTGTCATTTCAGACTCGTTGTTATATGTGTTAATTTTTTAAAATCATAGCAACGCTCGACAATTATTTCGAACTAATTGTAGAGCCATTACGTTTTTACTCATCGTGAACTATGTGTTAACTTATTGTTACAGTTTTGCCAATTATAGCATAACCTGCAATCGCTGCACTAGCGGACCGATGCTATTGATGTGACAATGTCTTATAATTTGATTGAGCCAGCTGCACGTACCAAAAAACCTGACTCATTCGGCATTACCTCGTTTTGAGGCGTTCCATTTAAGGCTTGAAGCGCAAGCGAGAGCGCGGAACTAGCGACAAAGAGGCACAATCAGCCTCCGTTCTTATGATGTTGTCACGTTCAACTATCGTTAGTAAACCGATTTTGCAGGCAATCGCTTTTTTATTTTAATGATAAAAGAACGAATATTCGACAGTATAGGTATCACTGAAAATATACTTTATATCGAAAGAATCATTACCTTTATCGCTACAATCGTTGCTATAAAGAATGGACACTACAATCACTTTTCATACTTGACTAAAACGTGTAAATGTATTATTATATAGCAGCAGTCCACGCGGACGCATTGCTCGATCAAATAAGACTGGAGAGACTTCGAACGCGGAGGCCAGTTGTGCCTCTTTGTCGCTCGTTCCGCGCTCTCGCTTGCACTTCAAGCCTTAAATGGCACACCCCAGAGCGAGGTAACGCCGCGCCGCATGAATCATGTTTTTTGGGGCGTGCAGCCGGCTCCATCGAGTTATAATACGGTGTCACGTCAAAAATGAATCCCTAGTTTTCTTGGTGAATTCATTATGGATGGACCAATTTTGTTTGTTATTTTTTTTGTCGTATTAGTTACAGGAGAAGTTTCATATGTATAAAAAATCAATATTCTTAATTTTCAATATTCATAATATTGAAAAACAAAAAAGTATCTTCACGCCCATATCCCCGAAGAGGTAGGCAGAAGCACAACCAGGGCACACCGAAAACACTAAGTCCCACAATGTGATAGGTGGCAAGCCTATCGCCAACCGGGCACATTTCCAATCCCGACCAACATTTTTTTTTATTAGAAAATTGGAAAAATCTAATTTGCTTTTTGTTGACCGACCCGGGATTCGAACCCGGGACCTCATGCAGGTAAGTCCAACACCCGGACCGCTAGACCACAGAGGCGATAATATTGAATTTTAATAAATATGAATCTTAAGACTCAACGTCTGTCGGGTCAGCTAGTAATGTTAATACCTTGACGCCTTTATCTCTGTAGAGACAGAGGTACAACCAGAGCACTTACGATGAGTCAAGCGTAAGTCTACGTGATAGGAAACAAATCAATCGGCCACTTATCAAATCCCAGCTAACATTGCATTTATTACAAAACCAAAAAACACATTTCAAATTGCACGACTCAGAAATCGAAACCAGGACCTCTGGCTGTCAACACCACCACCGTACCACTAGACCACAGAAGCTATATTTTTTATATCAGCTAACATACAGACATAGTTCTTAACTATTTTATTACATCTATAAAATTGTTAAACATTTATTACAATTCGCATGGCAACTGTTTTAGTCAGCTTCAAATTGACCTAGAAAATGATTTCACTAATATTACCCGCGGTTTCACCCACGTGTTAAAATTATTTAACTCTTGCACTGATGCGACAACCCAGTCGCCTAAAAAACATAATTTTGCATTTTTAACCGATTTTTCCTAGGAGGAACATCTTTGTGTGTGGTCTCGGATAACTTCGTCGTTTAAGAACGGATTTTCATGAAAGGTGTAGTAGTACTATTTAAATTATGCGCTTCGGCTATATTCGTCAAGCTTCGGAAATCCGAATGTATTTTAAAGATATGTATATAGAGTTGTAATTTCATAATTAATCATGTCGCTAAGTTTAGATTTATCCTATGTAAATGTGTATTAGGTCAGCCAATTTAAAAATAAAAGTATAAAGTGTAAAAAGAGTAAAAAGTGTTAAGCCGAAGCGCATCATTTAAATAGTAACTTCGGATAAAATATACTTTTTTAGTAATACTTCATACTGTATATTTACATACACACCCTGTTATTAACGTAGACTAACGTAGGAGTAAGATTAAGTGGTTATTACAGTCTGTATCACACTGCAAACAATACTAGACATAATACCAGTTTGAACCTTAGAGTTTTTATACTCCGACTTCATTAATAAGACTGGTAATCTTGCTTTGCCAACCTGAGGCCGCGATGTTACGTTAGCAAAAGTAAGTTTACCGGCTACCCTACCCTCCGAACCTGAATTCGTCAACGTCAAGCATTGATGTTATGGCGGCAGGAATAAGTACGACGGTGATATCAATCCGGGCAAGTTGTTGCGAAACTCTACCACCTAGTAGGATATCACGGTGTTAGTGACGGTAGGCCTTAACTCGCCTTTTACGAACTGCCAGATGATCTAATTTGAAAAGGAACCCATCACAGGGATAGTCTTAAGGCTCTGCGACTTCGGCGTATTGAACGAGTAATGAATGGAAAGTGCTTGGTAGGTCACTTGGCATTCTATACTCTGCCTACCAAGCATGAGTATAACGTATGTTTAAGTCTGATAATAATACAAAGTCTACAGGTGCCACTTAGTCTGAGTCTGTGCCACGGTAACTGATAAAACCCTGATAAGAAATACCTCGACATATGTCTGATATTCCAAAAAACATGAGACCGTCTGTGATAAGAGATAAGGTAGTAATAGTCATTTCCTTTGGCATTTGGAAATATTACGTGTTTATATGTATTTCATCATGTTATAGAGTTAGTCATAGATCTCTCTAG
>NJDD01003201.1:458737-498209 GCA_002245505.1 Calephelis nemesis
GGTAATTTGTCTCAGGCTGAGAAACTTTTTGATAAGAAGAAATAATTAATAAGAAAGAAAGAAGAAATAAACGTCGTGGTCTTTTCGTGTGTCTCGTTTGGGAAAAAGTTAGTCTTCTTTTTACTATGATTGTACTGGCTTATCTTAATTTCTCAAATGAATAGTTAATTTGTCAATCTTTTGACAGGTTTTTTTCGAATGTATACAGTGGTCGGATTTTATAATACTGGAAGGCAAACAAGCAGACGGATTTCCTGTTGGTAAGAAATTCACGCCGCCTAGAGACACCAAAGTTGTTAATGGTGCGTTGCCAACCTGAGGCCGGGATGTTAGGCCTCGAGCAAAAGTAAGTTTACCGACTACCTTACCCTCCAAACCGGAACACGTCATGAGGCTATGGTAGCAGGAATAGATAAGGCGGAATAGGAATAGGAATAAGGAATAGGTACCAATCCGGGTCAGATATTGGTATCTGACTAGATGGTAGAGTATCGCAGCAACTCACCCGGATTGGTACCTATTCCTTATTCCTATTTATTTGGATGTCACGGTGTTAATGACTGTAAGCCTATGCTCTATGTCTATTCTGCAAAGGAGCCCGGACCAACACGAGGAAGTTTTTTTTTTCAAGCTCCCATAAGATACTCATATTTGTTTCGCTGTACAAAAATATTTAATAAGCTACTTTATTGCGGCGGCCATTTTGAATTGAGAACAAGTCCGATTAAGTTTATCATACTTCGAATTGTTATATTTTTTGTTCGTTTTGCTAATGTTCAAATTTGGTTTTAAAAAACGTGTGTTCGTATTTGTATTATAGAACATCGTGATATACATAACATTTTAATATTTTTACATATTCTATTACACATCTTTATTACATAAATTTTGATGTTTAAAGAAATTACTTATTTATTACAAGCTGTATCATTTATAATCACCTCTGTGCGGTTCAGGTGTTGGACTTAACTGTATGAGGTCCAGGGTTCGATTCCCGGGTCATGCAACAGACATGAAATTTGGTTTTTCGAATTTTTTTATTAAAAAAATGTTGCTCGAGATTGGATATGCGCCCGGAAGGCGATGAGCTTGTCACCTATCACATTGTGAGACTTTGTGTCTCCGGCTAGTCAAGGGTGTCTTGGTTGTGACTCTGCCCAACTCTTCGGGGATATGAGCGTGAAGATATACATTTTTTATTTACTGTCTATCTCTTCCTAAATGCCTTCCTATGTAAGCTACTATCTCTTCCTGAACTCTACACTTCACTAGCAAATTTAAAAAAAACAGTTCCTTTTAAGTAAAAGTTTATCAAAACCGCTTTATTCTTTTCCCTCGCACCATACATATAATAAACTCGTGGGTGTATGTATGTTTGCACGTTGTTTTAGAGCATTACCTCCAACAAGCGCTTCTGTTTAGAATCCGTTAATTATATATAAAGTTACGTGGGAAAGCCCTTTTGAGGTTTACAGTTAGATGACATGAGGAATTAACAAACTTCGAAGGGCCCTTAAAAGTCTTCATTTTAATGACGTTTAGATCTTTTTAAATATAATTCTTGTGTTCGTGTGTTTGTCACTAAACTCCTTCTAAATGACTGAGCAGATGTTGATGAAACTTTTTGAGTGTGTTCAAGGGAATTCGAGAATGGTTTAGATTCACAATTTGGTCTCCTGGAAAATGTTTTTTTAATTAAAAAAAGCATCTTCACGCCCATATCCCCGAAGAGTTAGGCAGAGTCACAACCAGGGCACCCACGACTAGCCGAAGATACTAAGTCCTATAATGTGATAGGTGGCAAGCCTATCGCCAACCGGGCACGTTTCCAATCCCGACCAACATTTTTTTTTATTAGAAAATTGGAAAAATCAATTTTCTTTTTGTTGGTCAACCCAGGATTCGAACCCGGGACCTCATGCAGTCAAGTCCAACACCCGGACCGTTAGACCACAGAATCGATTTTTTTAATTATTTTTTAATAAGAAGTAGTTGTTGATTTGTTTGTTTCACATCGGATCCGACAGACTGCACTACTGTCGAAGCATCAATGTCAAGCGATATGAAGTTTTCTGGGTCAGCTGGTATACTTACAAAATAACATGTCCTGACTGACTGGTTCATCATCGCCGAGCAAAAACTGTTGAAGTTACAGTCATAAAATTTGGTGAGTGGGGACGTTCTATTGAGAAGACATCCACTAAAGACGGACTTTTGGAAATTCTACCCCTGAAAGGGTGAAATAGATGTTGAAAGATTGTAGGGTAGATCGTCATTTTTAAAGTTAGAAACAGAAAACTTTGTTTTTGGGCTAATTAATTGAAGTCAGTAGTTACGCATTTAAGTGTTTCTGGAAATTCTTTACCTAAGGGGATGAAATTAGGGGTTGAAAGTATTATTAATGTGTTATACTCAGTGCCAGTGATTATTATTAATATATTATTATATACTTAATATATTAACGGCCACGCGAGCAAAGCCGCGATTAACAGCTAGTAAAAGGCAAACCTTCAAAAGTAATTTTCTGATAAATGGTATTTGGCCAACTTAAAGCAAGCCTTTTTTCATTTTAATACCAAAACTTTATTTCAATCCCACTCTCTCTTGGATCGCACTTTCACATTTTTTTATAAATGTATAATAAATACACATATTGCTATTCGTAACAAAATGGTGGGATGGATTCAAAATAATTTACATAAACAAATTCAAACACGTCGTGTGAATATTTTATCCTGATGATGAAGATATTAAACAATTAAAATAATATATCTAAAATACTTTCAAATAAAAAAAGTTGTTTCGCAGGGTTTAATTCTTGGTCTATTTTTAATTCTTATGCTTATTAATGAGTAAAAAGATTTGCACATGACAAAGCGATCACTATTATGGTAGCAGGAAACTTGACAATGTTTACAATAACTATTGTGCCATAGCCAGGTTAATAAGAAACTTGTAGAAACATGTCCAGAGAAGTGAAGTCGTGTCTAACAAACCACACAAGATACAAAAGATAACTTTCCCGGGTTCTAGAAGCAATATTCTTTCAATAGTACAAAGTGTCAACTCTGAAAAACAACCTTATTGTGATCACAATAAAGTCCCGGGTTTACTTATACTTATTGTACCGCAAAGAAATGTACCTTTTCGGATGAGTCGTTGTTTAGAATATATTTCTTTATGCTCAATCAAAAGACTACGCTAGTTCAATTTTAAAGCAATAATTGCTGGCCTTTTGCTTAGTCTTGTATTTTGGCGTAACTATATTGAAGTAATAAGTTTTTACCAATAAACAAGTTATCTATTGTCGCTGTAGACTAGCGATCTTGACTTCTTGAGGTCCCGGGTTCGATTTCCGGGTCGGGCAACTTAAAAACTAGAAAATTTGTATTTTCAATTTACTAAAAGAGATAACGTTTGCTCGGGATTGGATATGTGCTCGGTTGGCGATCGGCTTGCCACTTATCACATTACCCTGGTTGTTCCTCTGCCTACCTCTTCGGGGATATGGGCGTGGATATACTATTATCTCGATAAAAATCTTACCAAAACGCTTTCAGCTATCTGATAGCAAACAATTGTTGTTACTTGTACTAGGATAGAAAACTTGTATTAGGACTTGGCGTTTATAGTAGAATACTTCTGCATATAATTTGTAACGTTTCGCTTAATACAGCTTATCGTATTTTTTAACTATGAGATATTTTATAAAATAATCTTTTTCTCATTAATAAACATGGTAATTAAAAACAGACCAAGAATTAAACCCTGTGAAACACCATTTTTTTATTTTAAAGTGTTTTAGATATATTATGTTAATCATTACACTTGTTTAATTATTATATCTTCAACATCAGGATAACATAGTCCGTATATTCACACGAAGTAGGTTGGAAACCTAATTTGTTTATGTAGGTAAATCATTTTGAATTCGTCCCACAATTTTGTTACGAATAACAAAACTTGCGTTGCGCACTTTTTTTGGAATGGGAAAAAACTTCTAAACACGCGTCAGGGCACGCGACCTGAAAATTCGTAAGATGGCGCAGGGCGCTTGCGCGAATATTTGTGTTGTCATGTTTGTGTACGATCGTGCAATGAGTGAATGTTGTATTCTACCACATAAATGACAGTATTTTAATAACTACTGAATACTAATAATTGAAGCAATTCGTGCAAATTTATTCCCTATCCATTCCAAAATATCAAAAATGCACAACGTTAATATTCAAATTTTCATTCTGCCGGCACTCCCGGAGTGCAACCCGTCTTTTTGCATACAAACTTAACGGGTGGAATGAAGTTCACCGGGACAGCTAGCTCGATAAAAGCTCTCTAGTAACATTGTTATCTACGAACAATATAACCCTTTAACACACGCCGATTATGCAGCTGCCCTTTGTTGTAGTGGGACCCTTATTTTGTTGTTGCTAGGCCGATACTTGGTAACAATACAATTCAAAATTCAAGGTCGAAATACAGCAAAAATTATCTTTAGAACGCAAAAAATAACTTAATTGCTACGTTTTCTCATAAATAATGATAAGAATAACATTTTAAATGGAGATGTGTTAGAATCACAACCGTAACACAAAACAAAATAAATGAAAATATTAGCCTAATCTTATTTTAGCTTAAAATATTAAATGCGGTAAGTGAAAATAAGTTTTCCGCTAATTTTATGATATTTTTTTATAAATCATACAACACTTAAACAAAAAAAAAACACCAGTTACTCAATTGCCGCCTAAAGACACCATAGATGTTACAAGTTTTATTATTAATACATTACAAACATAAGGATAACGGCAGAAAGGAACACGGGTGTCGTGATGGTAAAAGACGTTCAGGTACGTTGCTGTCCTGCGCCTGTAATGTTAGGTCTACCCCCAAAACCGGAACATGACGAAGTCACGGCGGCAGGATTAGGTAAAATTCCCTACTTAGGCAAATTTTAGCACATCTATCTACCACCAGTGGTCTTGTTAGTACTGACTTATATTTAAACCTGTGCTCGCCTCTTATGAGCTGCCTGGCAGAGAGACAGATGGTCTACTCTCCGCAGTGGACCTAGACTAACAGGGGGAAACCGATCGGAAACCCTACCATTCGAACCGGAATACGATCATACCAAACTCTATCTTTATGGTGGCCAGAATAATGCTGTGAATCTCTATCCAGGGTAGTTGCTGCATAGCCATCTACCACCAGTATAGGAAGGTGTATATTATAATCTTCCTCTGTCGCCTCTGCGGTCTAACAGTCTTGCTTTTTGAGGTCCCAGGTTTGATACCCGAATCGGGCAACAAAAAATGTAAGTTTGCATGTTTCACCGGGGCTCCACCTCGACCCCGGTCACTCAGCCCCCCACCATGACAAGGACTATTGGGGGGATTTCATTAACATCTTTCATTTTCCCTGATTAAGATAGGCTATATTCGTCATAGAACCAAATATCCACCCGAGCGAAGCCGGGAAGGACCGCTAGTATTCTTAGAATCAATAAATAAGTTTAATGATAGCACATAATGGTATAAAGGTACCTACTTCAATTCTAAAATCACCAACTACATAATTGCAGCGTTTTTTTGCAGATAAACTAATTGCAAGGTTACTTAAAAATGTTTGTAATTGCAGTAATAAATTTACCTTTTTATTCGATGTAATAAGGAATTTTAAAAGTATCTTCACGCCCAAATCACCGAAGAGGTAGGCAGAGGCACAACCATGGCACCCACGAAAAGCCGAAGACACCAAGTCCCATAATTTGATAGGTGGCAAGCATATCGCCAACCGGGCTCATATCCAAACCCGAGCAACATTAATTATTTTAGAAAAATGGAAAAACCAAGAAACTTTTTTAGAAAAATGGAAAAACCAAGCTTTCTTTTTGTTGCCCTATTCGGGGATCGAACCCGGGACCTCATACAGTCAAGTCCAACACCTGAACCGCTAGAATACTGAGGCAATAATGTTAAATTTCAGCAAACTTGTAATTGAGCTTCATTCTTCAGTAAGTTTAATTACCTAGACTACATATTTAATCGGAAAACTACAGTTGCGAGAATTGACATCATGGCTGCAACAAAATTAATCACAGAGAGCATGTTTCAGGTCTATACCTAATCCAGCTTCATTATATTACTTCAGTAGCGGCCATAGGGTTGTCGTTAAATATATTCAATAATAATAATTAATAACAAATCAATATCGCTTCTGGGGTAAAAATGTGGACGAGTGCATCTGTCCTCTTGTCCCCATGTCCTCGGGAATCAGCGCCCTTCGATTTTTATAAGGGGAGAATTTAGGGTTGTCACAAATTTTATATATAATTATTTTTTCCATTTAGAAAACATTTTCCTTTAAAAATGTATTTCGTATAAGACTTGATTTTATGATATACTAGCAGAACCGGCAGACGTTGTTGTCCTGTCCCAACTATGATTTTTTTCTTTATCTAAACCGTCTCTTTAGTATTTGTCGACTAGCAAAACAAACGTTTTAGCAATACTCGTCAGCCATTTCGAGGCTAATACGATAACCAAAGAAAATGATGACATAATTTTATATGTGAGATTAATTGCATTTACAATTATCAATTCCAGCCACATAATACTAATGATCTGGCCCAAAGTAATAAAATTATTTGCTTACGTTATGAAAAAAACAAATTTACAACTACATAGTGGTGCATTTATAAATAAGTAGCTGTGGCCTGCCGCGTTGCTCGCGTGGTTAATGGTCCCACACGAACATTTCTCGGGATAAAAACTATTCTATATGTTAGTCTAAGTTACCCTCTTTGTATATGCCAAATTTCATGAAAATCAGCTCAGCGGGTTTTGCGTGCAGGAGTAACAAACAAACACACAAACTTTCGCATTAATAATATTAATAGGATGTTATTACTTTAATAAGAACCAAGCCCCGAAAGACAGATGCATAATATATTCCACTCCCATAAACTTGCCCCTGTTGGGAATCTGAGCCTTGCTGATGATTGATAGAGCAAGGCGTGTACGTTTAAAGCTAAATCCTTTGAGTAACGAGTTGGTCAATCAAAGAACAGTTGACAAATTTGACGTCGGTGGATAACGATTCCAACACCTGCTCGTAGAATAATGAAGAAATAAGTATTACTGAATTATGTCATTTGTGAAAACAGATAAAGATCTGCAACGACTTTGTAGTCAGTACATGTGTAACTAAAGTTTTTATTTTTACAAAAATTCCACTTTAGACCGATTTAGCTTTTCCTACAGTGGTAATGTTAGGTACAAGTAAACACTATATGCTATGTGGTATGCTGCTCCGCTGTTTCGGTCATGTAGAAAGAATGACAGATGAAATATTGACAAAGCAGTTATTATATATAATGCAAATGTGGATGGATGTAGGTACCCGGGGAGACCAAGGTTGATATTCCACGATCAGATCACTTGGATCAATGATTCACATTATCCGAGGGTGGTGTCAAGAGTCTCCGAAACCGTCATGTTTGTAAGGAAAGGGTAGTGAATATGAAGGGAGCTAGACGGGTTTGTCAGGATCGTGAGGTCTGGCTCTCGATACTCTCTGCCTATCACGTAAGGGACTTGGCGTGAAGATATGTGTGTATTTACTGTAAAATATGTAGTTAATTACATAATTACAAATAAAATCTCACTTAAATTCAACTTATTTACACAAGAGTTCTAATCTCTGTGTCTAAAGGCGGAGATTATTTTATTTTCTAAACTAAGGAAAAAGATGTTGATCCATTTTAATTTTTTTTTAATTTTATTTAGCTGTAGTACTAAAGTTGTTACATATTTTGAACGGTTGACAACCCTACCACAATCTGTTGTGGACAATTTAATAACGCAACCAAATGCTCTTGTAATTCGATTTAAAGTAAACAAGCTTGTTGAAAAATAATGAACGAACAAATTATTCGAAAATGATTTTCGATTCACATTTTCATTTCTATAACGATTGTAATAGGCCTATTCCCGCAATACCATTTAAAAATTAAGAAATAATTCTGACTTTTTAATCAATTTATTTAGCCTAAAGTTAGCAAATTGTATGCTAGAATTAAGGGCTTTAGCCTGCAGTACTAACACATATAAATACTTAAATACAATACAATACAATAAACATCCAAACTACATTAGTATGGGTATGTTTATCACACAAATGCCTGTCCCCGTTCGGAGTTGAACTCGAACCTTGTGAGTAAATTGTAGAGTCATTTGTGCATGCTAATCAGTAGACCAACGGGGCTTTTTTTACACATAATAACGCCCGGTGGAGTTGTAAAAACTGCGAGGTTGGCTATACATTACTCATACAAAAAAACACACACATAAGAAACGTAATCCTATCCAAAAGTTGACGACATCCATTTTATTTATATTACTAAATTCTTTGTTTGTTATTTAAATATTAAAACAGTTAAAATCAAATCAACCCGTTGTTAGATTTTCAACCTTTTCTGTATTGTTTTTAAGTTGTTTATACGTGACATCATATTATACTTCTACAGCCTCTGAAGCCTACGAAGCTCGGTGTTGGCGACTACTACATAAGTTTTTTTTTAAGAAACGATAGGTAGTATCCAGATGGGGATATTGCCACCTATCACATTGCGCCAATCGTGGGTGGCCTGGTTGCACCTCTTCCAAGTACTGCGACAATATGATACGATGATTATAGTTACTTTTTCATGTAATACTTAAAAATTACTTCTAGAAATTCGACAGCTTGTTTTCAATAAAACCTTCTTTACGTTCAACTAAAAAGGCTTTATATCTTCGCTTAGCAACAGTAATGTTATTTAAAATCTGTCCGGCCGTTTGTAGGTTACAAACCGAGCGTGACTTGACCAATCTTTGATAACAGTTCTAATTTTTCAAAAACAATCTAACTCGAACAACAATGCAACAGAATATAAAACTTATCACCTTTTACAGAAAGCTTAAAATGCCTTGTTGCTGTTTTATTTTTCCTTTTTTCGTATAAATAGTGATGTGTAGATTGTAATAAAATATCGACTTTATTACTGTGTACTAAAGAAGAAAGTACTAAAGTTACAGTCGATTGTTATTTAAATATTAAAACAGTTAAAGTCAAATCAACCCGTTGTTAGATTTTATACCTTTCCTTAATTGTGTTAAAGTTAATAATGGATTGAATATAGAAAATAACACTTTAAATCGATTAAGATTAGTTGTTTTTCAGGTTTGGAAATGTTAACTTAACTGGTTATTTTAAAAGGATTAGTTTAAAAAATACACCTACCTTTATTGTCAAATATAATTTCTCTGGTTACTTTTGAATTGCTATGGGAGTTTGACAGTTTTTTGGTTACGTCTATACATATAAAAAAAGTATCTTCACGCCCATATCCCCAAAGAGGTGGGCAAAGGTACAACCAGGGCACCCACGACTAGCCGAAGATACTAAGTAACATAATGTGATAGGTGACAAGCCTATCGCCAACCGGGCACATATCCTATCCCGAGCAACATTTTTTTAATTTTTTCTTGGATTAGCAACTAAAATTCTAAGTGAAATATTTTGAAAAACAATTGCTACTCAATGTATACAGGATACAAAACCCAAAACGAGAGTTATAAAATATTTTGTCGGTTTGTCTTCACTTTCCACGAAAAAATGCTTCACCGATTTTCACCAAACTTTGTGTAAGTATAGTTTAAAGTCGAGGTTCACCTATTCACTCCTTCTATATGCATGAACTTTGACGTATGTTTGAAATTCGAGTTCGCGGGTATCAGCTAGTTTTCATACAAATTTTGAGGAACAATGAGGCATCATGTTTTTTGAAGAAATTATTTCTGCTTTTCTTTTGTTAACCCAGTTATTAATTTGTTTGTAAAGTATAAGTGGAGTTTTATTAAATATTTCTTTTATTAGGCACAATTTTAGAGAATACTTGAAAAGTCCAAGTTGTGTTTTAATATTAAATACTTCTTTTATTAAGTCCAAGTTTTTTTCAAAAGTTCCAATTTGTGTTGTATTATTCATTAAGTACCATTTTCCTGTTGTATGAAAAATATCTCATCTATAAAGATGAGGTTTTAGTCTTTACTCTCCTTCATCATGTTACATATGCCTGTCGCTATAATGACAATGTCATGTTCCGGAGCGAAGGGTGAGACAGCCTAACAGTTCGGCCACAGGATAGCAGCGCACCTCTAATATTTTTGGTGAAAAAATCCGGGCTGCAAAACGATATTGTTAATGACATTACGACGAAAAGGAAAAATTACGACGTGAATTTCTACTCGAGCAAAGTGCTGAACAGTTCTCTACCACCAGTGGTCTATTTGTTAACAACTCATTTTACCTATGCCCACATCTCTTACATTCTCCCAGGTAGAAAGGCAAATACCCAGTTCTCTACTGAGGACCCGGACCATCACGGTCTTCTACTCTTTACTAAACATCTAGTCGTAAATAAATAACGGAGTATCTCTCATGACTAGCCGAAGATACTAAAAGTTGTCTAGTCGCCCAGTGAACAATGGTGGCTAGCCTATTCGCTAACTGAGTTCATACATTTTAATCCCAGTCAAGGTTGTTTTTATTTTAAAATTGAAAAATTTCATTTTTCGTCCATATTTTTAAATGAAGAAATACTTGTACTGTTTTACTTATCACTTATAATTTATTATTTTATAATATAAATAGTACTTCAAGTTTTAGCCCTGATAATGCTGTTATAAGCGAAATAAGCGAAAGCAATTTTTTTTTCCATTAATTATAAATATGAATATTTGGAAGTTTTACCAAACGCTGAAAATAAAATATGAAGTATCTTCACGCCCATATCCCCGAAGAGGTATGCAGAAGCACAACCAGGGCACCCACGACTAGCCGAAGATACTAAGTCCCATAATGTGATAGGTGGCAAGCCTATCGCCAACCGGGCACGTTTCCAATCCCGACCAACATTTTTTTTATTAGAAAATTGGAAAAATCCTATTTTCTTTTTGTTGGCCAACCCGGGACCTCATGCAGTCAAGTCCAACACCCGGACCGCTCGCCCACAGAGGCAACTAAAATATCAAGTGTTGTTTTATGTTACTTTCTGGGCATCGAACTCAACAACCCAGAAGTCAAGTCCAACATCGGACCGTTAGGCCATAGATGCGATTAAATAGTAATAAGTCTATCACATCCCACACGATAATTATAATTACATTAAATATTCTAATCCTATGTCACAATTATGACATAAATAACAATACAAGCTGACATTAACCTGCGCAGATACATTTATCAATTTTGTGTATACAATCACACCACCGGTAGCCTCGCGCATAAATCAACCGAATAGCTCAGAATATTGGTAATTCTGGGCCCACGCAACGCACGAAATATAATCGCTAGGGATGTGACGTTTATTGGAAAGATATCGATAAACAAAACAAAAAACAGTAATGATATCGATAATCCCCTAGTTGGTCCGTGCCCCTGTGTAGAAAAGACCATCCGCCTTCCTGCTAGGCAGTTAGTATTATAGGCAAGGAAAGGGTATGTGTAGGATAGCCCGTAGAATTGCACAATTGGCCACAAGTCTGTGACGCTCCTACAACTGTACGATATCTATAAGCTACGGTAATCTTTTATCATCAGGAAAGTCATATGTTTCTTCGCTATGTTATTAAATTAAAAAATAACAATTCAGAAAATCACCATCGAACTTAGCCTGGCTAACAGAAGTGTTTCGCAATTTTTTCTTCTTTCTGAAGAATCTTTTTGGGTTGTGGCATTTCGATCAGACATTTAGAATTTTATAGACTGGGCACAAGAACCGTTTGTATCGCATGTAACATCAACATATTTTAAACGATTCTTGAAAATGAAATAATTCTTGAAAATGATTTTAAATAAGTCATAGTGCTACGGTTCTTTAAGAAATGTACTCATCCGATTTAAGGTTTATAAATTGTGTGTACAAAATAAATGTATGCTCTTATCATTGACTAATAGCAAACATAGAAATGAAGTTTTTCATGGATGTTCCAAGAGAAATGCATTAGTTGTGATAGTGTATAGCAGAAACTAGACAAATTAATATTTATGGATGAAAAAAGGTATTAGTATGATTTATACATAAGATTTTAAACTTAAATCGTCGCGTATTATTAACATTTTTAATTATTTATACGGGATACTCACGATCTTCTTTTATTTTATTTATAAAATAAAAGAAATATCGACAAATAAAATAAAAGAAGATCGTGAGTATCCCGTATAAATAATTAAAAATGTTAATGATTTATACATTTGTTTTTAAACTATATAATAAAGTAGTAATATTAATAAAACATAATTAATTAATTTGCAATACAAGTATTGGACGCACATTCTGTCCTCAAGTTAGAATAGCACTTTTCAATAATTCTTCCTGTTTTATTTTCACTACTTCAAGCATAGAAAATATTCTGAAACTGTTGATTTTAAGTTTAATATCTAGATTTAGGTAAATGTAATTATGCTTAATAAATCGATATCGATATCAATGTTCCAGAGCCGACACTAATAATTGCTTTTGATACTACCGTATACTTACCTTAATGGTTTATAGCGCAGATGTAATTATTCCCCAAAATAACATGAACGATATAATAGTTTTAGGAGTTTTAACTTAGATCAAATTACATTTTAGTCGGCCCTTGGTGAAACTTCTTGGTCAATATTTTATGTTACACAAATTACATACTTATCGGCTAAATGTCGGTGCTTAATACTGTTCTATTTCAAACGTTTTTATTGACATAATAATATGTATAGTATCCATCCATACTAATATTATAAATGCGAAAGTGTCTATCTATCTGCCTGTCTAAACCAATTTTTTTGAAATTTGATATGCGTATAGCTAAAGATCGGGGTTTAAACAATTTTTTTTTCTCAGAAGTTATCCCCTAAGGGTCTATAATAGGGGATGAAAGTTAGTAGGAAAGTCGTAAGTACCTATTCTACGCTGGCGAAGTCGCAGGCAAACAGCTATTCTTATCAAAAAAATGAAACCCCTTTTTCTTTAAAAAAAACAATATCCATAGTTAGGATAGGACAACGTCTGTCGGCTCAGCTAGTAACAGTTCAAAATACCACTGCAGTACCTAACGTCACATAACCTTTACTACTAAAGAAGTGTCTTGTGAGTTTGAGTTCGGGTTGGGAGGGAGTCTCGCGTTTGCCGCAGTTATCGGATCCAGAAGATCCAATATGATGTAAGTAATCGCTCGTATATTATCCGAAGGTGGTGTCAAAAGTCTCCCAAACTGGCGTTTTGTATGAAAGGAGTAATGAATGAGGAGGAATCCAAGCAGTAGGGTCACTTTTGAAACTCGATCGATACCCTATTTATTAATAACTTATTGTTTATTAGTAACTAAATGTCAGTTATTCGCTTGTAATGAAAACGACAAATCCGATTCCAATTTCCAATATTGCACAAACCGAGTTTCAAGAGTAACCCTACAGGTTTGGAAGAATCGCGAGATAATTAATGTTAATGTTGTAATAGTATGTTGCAAATCTAAGATTGGGTTGTTGAGCCCTTTACTCCAGCAAATGATATAATGGAAACTGGAACACGATAGTAGCGCACACTGACGTTATAAAGTCAGGAACAGGAAAGGTTGTGCTTTACACAGTTTAGCGTTTTTTAACGTGATTGACGTCACAATACAAAGAAAAAGATAACCACTGCTATTATCGACATATAACGTGACTAATATGACGTAGGTATAGCTTTATTTTGATAATATTAACACATATTATATAATATACATAATAATATAGGTAGGTATACTTTTATTGTATAATACTACTAGCAGCCCGCCCCGGCTTCACACGGTTGTAAAATATACATAAAAACCTTCCTCTTCTATTACTTTATGTATTAAAAAAATCGCATCAGAATCCATTGCGTAGTTTTATATTTACATTTCACATCACATCATATTTACATAGGGACAGAGGAAGTAACTTTGTTTTATACTAGGTATTCAGTAATTATATTATTGAAGTGAAACTTCTTTATCGGGGTTGGAAAAAAATTTAGTGTAAATTTTTTTCGTTAAGCGTCACATTTTTCCGTTACGCGCCATCTTTGTTCTTATCCCTACCACGCGTGATTCGAAGTATACTTTCTCCAGCGGAGTAGGGATTGGCAATAAACTTTATTTAACTAATTTCTGTAAAGTTGCATATAGTATTTTTTTTTTGAAAAATAACGTTATAAAGAAGTTTCACTTCTTCACTTCTTACGAGTGTACGCTAGTACACGCACACATTTTTATTTTCTTTTGTATATTATCTACTAATACGAATTGTACAAAGATACTTTTACGCCTATATCCCCGAAGAAGTAGGTAGAGATACAATCAGGTCACTCACGACTAGCCGAAGAAACTGAGTCCCATAATGTGATAGGTGGCAAGCCTATCGCCAACCGGACACATATCCAATCCCGGGCAACGTTATTTTTATTAGAAAATTGAAAGTCCACCATTTTTCTATATTTTTGATGCCCGGCCCGGGGATCGATTTCGTACGGATTTCCTGATGGTTGCCTACCTTAGGCCGGAATGTTACGCCTCGACCAAAGTAAGGCTACCTCATCCTCCGAACCGGAACACGTTAACGGTAAGCACTGGACGTCATGGTGACAGGAATAAGTAAGGCAGTGGTACCAATCCGGGCGAGTCGCTGCGAAACCACCTATTTAGATGTCACAGTGTTAGTAACGGCAAGCCAATGCTGGCCTTTTACGAGCTGCCTGGCAAGAAGGCAAAGGGTCTATTCTCCGGAAGGAGCCCGGACCAACACGGGGAAAATTACATATAGTCTCTTATGATGAGAAAGAAAAACAAATATATACTTTCGCATATTATATACTACTAGTATGAGAAATGTTTCTAACCTTTTTAAGGAATAAACAAAGAAACGGAAATCCCTGAAGTAGGAAATAGACTTTTGATCCTTATTTTTTTACATCTCCCGCGGGAGTGCTAAACAATTCTAATACATTAGGGAAGCTTTGGCAAATAATACGAGTACCAACTTATTTTAATATGTAAGTGTATTTAAGTATGTCTTTTTTTATGATAATGGAAGGCAAACAAGCAGACGGATTTCTTGATGGTAAGAAATTCACGCCGCCTAAAGACACGAAAGGTGGTAATGGTGCGTTGCCAACTTGAGGCCGGGATAATAGGCCTTCAGCAAAAGTAAGTTTACCGGCTAACTTACCCTCCAAACCGGAACACGTCAACGACAAGCATTGGACGTTATGGCGGAAGCCGGAAGGAATAGGTAAGGCGATGGTCCTAGTCAGATGTCACGGTGTTAGTTACGGTAAGCCTATGCTCGCCTTTTACGAGCTGTCTCGCAGGAAGGAAGATGCTTTAGTCTGCAGTCATGTGTTTTTTTTGGATTTACGTCAAAAACGTTCAGTTGATTTTTTTAATATAAGTTTGTGACAAGACCAGTGGGGCTACTCTTGAACCTCGATTCATCCTAAATTGGAAATTGGAATCGATTATGTCACTTTGGTACTCTTGAACACAATACTGGCTTAGTAACATGTACCCAATAGTTAACAATGAATTATTTATATTTGATATTTTCCATGGTCGGCGCTTGGTAAAACTTCCAAATATTCACATTTTTTAAATAAAGAAACACTTGTACTGTGTTACGTACCACTTATAAAAATTATTATTATTATGAGTTCAAGTTTTAGCCATGATGATGCAATATAAGCGAAACCGGTAGGCTATTAATAAAATAATAACTTATGATAATTATAAAAAATAATAAAATATAATCATAAGTGATTTTTATTATTTAAAGATGTGAATAAATTATTTTATATCATTCGTTGAATTTATTTGTAACTGTGTTAATAGTCTGCTAGTACTGTGTTCGAAAGTACCTAAAATGACACATACGATTCCAATTTCCAATTCGCATGATATCGAGATTCAAGAGTAACCCTACAGGCCAAGGATTTCTCTATTCCTAGACTTTAGAGAAAGTTTTTTATACTCCTTTTTGCTCAGGTGTGTCAACGGCATTTTATTTAATTTTGTTAAATTTCAACGGGTTCCCGTGAAAGAGTAGTGGATAAAATACAGTGGTGGATATCGGATAAGTGCTTGGGATTAATTGCTCCTCATACCAATCTCTTACTAATAATGATGTGTAATACAAATAAATTCGTATAGAATAAAGAAAAAATAGACAAGCCCGTTGAGTTTCTGCCGGATCTTCTCAGTGTGTGGCCATGTTCCGATCCGGTGGTAGATTTAGTATTATAAAGGCGCGTCACAAGTGCCTCTTGTATAGCATACAAGGTACAGCCTACGTGAAATAAAAAAGATTTTGATCTGATTTTAAGAAACTCACATGTTTAGTTGCTTTTGATGAATGTTAGTTTTGGTGCTAAAATGTTTTGCATTTCAAATATCCGAGTCTAGTTTAACATTTGATACAAGTTACATCAAGGTGGATATAATAAAAAATCCATAAAAGTTAAATAAAGAGTACAGGTTCAAATACTGTCAGATTTTTTTAAATTGTAAACTAATCAAAAATTGTTTTTGTGACAACCTTTTTTCGAGTTTATAAGAAATGTAAAGTTTTTTATAAGAAAATTAAAAACACAATTTTGAGTAGCCCGACTAGAGATTCGTACCTAGGACCTCATATAGGCAAGTCCAGCACTAGACCACTAGACACACTATGTAAACAGTAGCTATTGCCACAGGATATTTTTTTTTCTTTTATGTGTCAATTCACGTTACACTCTAATTGTTTCAGAAATTTCATGAAAATTGATTCAGGAGTTTTTGAGTGAAGTAACAAACACACAAACTTTCGCATTCATAATGTTAGTAAGACAATAAATAGATATAGATTTAAACACACCCAGCTGGCAACAATGTAGCCCAAGTTGTACTTTTGTCGCGCGTGCCTTTAAAAGCAATTATTACTGCGTTGTAATAAGTACAGATATTATTACTTATTAAAAAGTACAAAAGATAACCTCGATGCAGATCAGGGGTCACTGATATCTAGCCAACTTGTTCCACTTACGTTCTGATAAGGAGTGTCTCATTCAAACTTTGTCTTCGTCTAGCGTTTGAATTACGTATCCTGTAGGGTTACTCTTGAAACTCGATTCATGCAAATTGGAAATTGAAATCGGATATGTCATTTAAGGTGCTCTCGAATACAATACTGGCGAATGATCGACATTTAGTTACTTAACAATAAAATGTTAATTGGGATTCGTTGAATTCTCTTGAAACTAAATGTTGATAAGCCGCTAAAACTGTGTTCAAGAGTACCTTGAATGACAAAACTAAGTCCAATTTCCAATTTGCAAAATCGAGATTCAAGAGTTACCCTCCTGAGATGGAATAAGGTCCTCTACATACATTTGGAATTCCTATGCGGAATCCTGTTTCGACATTTTGAAATAAAATGGTGGTAAATACAAATATGTTCAAATTCCGAACAGAAAAAATCCAAATCAGCTTCCAAGCTTCATAAATTTGGATGGATTCGCTGCATTCGAAATTCGAAATAATTAAAAAAACGTTGCTCTATACAAACCCCTCAAATTCCGGTAAAATGACGACGAATGTGGCAGGTCCATAGACTTGTTTAAATCATTTGCTTTGGATTTTTTTTGATCGTAATTCTGGAACAAAATTACGAATGTATGGCTTGCCTAAGTAATAGTCCAACCGCACAGAAGACTTATTATACTTTTATACAACGTAAATTTAGCTTAAATAATGTACGCGCTGTAAAAGCATGTTGGTCTGTGCTTCATTGCAGAATAAACCACGTGCCTGGCAGCTCGTAAAAGGAAGCATAGGCTTACAGTCACTATCACCGTTACATCATGACATGACTAAGTGGTAGAGTTTCGCAGCGATTAACCCGGATTGGTACCACCGCCTTACCTATTCCTGCCGCCATAACGTCATGACGTATTCCGGTTTGGAGGGTAAGGTAGCCGGTAAACTTATTTTTTAGTTTGCCTCAGGTTGGCAACGCACCATAACCACCTTTGGTGTCGGTAGGTAGCGTGAATTTCTTACCATCAGGAAATCCGTCTGCTTGTTTGTCTTAAAATATCACAAAAAACACGAAATTGGGTAAAGGGTTTTTTATAAGGTGTCACGCGGCTTCGTCTGCTCAAGTTAAGCTATTCAGCTCTCTTGCAGGAATATGTTCAAAAGTATCTTCACGCCATATCCCCGACGAAGTAGGCAGAGGCACAACCACTCACAACTAGCCGAAGACACTAAGTCCTACAATGTGATAAGTGACAAGCCTATCGCCAAACCGGCACTCAGGTTGGCAACGCACCATTACTTCCTTTGGTGCCAATAGGCATCGTGAATTTCTTACCATCAGGAAATCCGTAAAAAAACAAAATCGGGTAAAGGGTTTTTTATAAGGTGTGCTCATTACTTATAAATATAAATACTTACAAAATGTAGGTAATTCTCACGTGTGAAATTAAATATATTTAAAAGGTTGGGTGTTATGTAATCATTATGTTAATAGCCATTGTGTGTTCGTATGTCCTTGGTTTTGTTGACTTGAATAGACCTTGAATGAATTAGGGATAATTTTTAAAATTTCTTTACTAAATTTGCATTGAATGGAAATGTGTATGGTTTTAAAATCCGTCCATAGCTATTTCGTATTATAAACGCGAATTTCTGTCAGTTACGCTTTCAATTTTGAGCCGCTGGACCGATTTTGATGAAATTTGAAATGCACATATTTGTAGACCCGTGTACGAAGGATGCTTTTTTTTCACAAATCAAATCCTAAAGGACCACAATATTTGTATGAAAATCTATTCTACACTGACGAAGTCGGGCACGCACATCGTGCCCGTGCACTTCTTCTACCCCTACATACTTCTTTGTGGATACGGGTGCGAAGATACCCAGCTACTTTTTGTTTAGTGAATACCAAAGCCAGACTAAGGCAGTCTCAGTTTATATTTTTTTTATAAATTGTAGCCTATATGTAATTCTAATATATAAACTATATTCCTGTAAAATTTAATCTAAATCCATTCAGCAGTTTGTACGTGAAAGAGTAACAAACATCCATTCATCGGATTCTAAGGAGTCAATATGGTTGGCCTTTTCCCCGTGTTGGTCCGGACTTTTTTTGCAGAATAGACCATCTGCCTACCAGGCAGCTCGTAAAAGCGACCATAGTCCGTCACTAACACCGTGACATCCAACTAGGCCTCGAGCAAAAGTAAGTTTACCGGCTACCTTAGCCTCCAAACCGGAACACATCAACGGCAAAGACTGACGTTATGGTGGCAGGAATATGGCGGTGGTATCAATCCGGGCGAATTGCTGCAAAACTCTACCATCTAGTAGGATGTCATGGTGTTAGAGACGGTAAGCCTATGTTCGTCTTTTACGAGCTGCCTGGCAGGAAGGCAGATGGTTTATTCTGCAAAGGAGCCCGGACCAACACCGGTTTCATGTTCAAGAAACTTCATCAGGTTTTTATATTCAAGAAACTAGTCGTTTCACCTACGACCGTTGTTTTTACGAATGGTAACATCTTAGAACTTTTTCGCGATCGCTCGGTAAGATGACTTCGATCGCTAATCATAGATAGAACTATGTGTAACGTCTTATTACTTTTAATCAAACTACGAACCGTTATGCTTGTGAACAATGTCTCCTTCATTAGAAGTATCGGCCATTAGAGATAGCTAAGCTAGACTAATCTTCGTTAGTTTGGTCTGGCCTCTGACCCTCTAACAAGAGATAGTCTTTTATTAGTAATATGAATTGATAACACCACCTTATTCGTGCCGCTATGATAGTCAGTGCTTGCCGTTATAGTGTTCCGATTTAAAGAATTGGGAAATTTATTAATGATGTATGAAATAAGTATTTTTTGCCAGCATATTTCTTACAAGAGAAACAATCACATATTTCTTGAGAGTAAGACATAGATGGCCTGCGGACACCATAGATGTTATAGGTTAAGGCCTTTGTGCACGTCTATCGTTTAACCTACCCACTTGTTTGTTACTGTGACGGCAGGAATAGATAAGACGTGATCCCATACCCAGTGCTACCGCTAGTGGTCTTGTTAGTGGGTTTTTTATAATAAAATTTTGATGATAAGAGACAAACGTCGCCTACAGAGACCACAGATGTTGTAGGTGCGTCGCTATCCTGAGGCCGGGATGTTAGACCAGTTTGACAGGTATACCGGCTGTTCTACTCTCCAGATCTAAACACGACTGTCATTATGACAGTAGAAATAGGTAAGGTGGCGGATGTCTAACTTTCTATCACCGGTGATCTCGTTGGTGACTACTTATTTTACCTATAATCGCCTCCTACGAGCTGTCTGCATACAAATAAATAAATATCCCTGTACAAGTTACACAAATCTAACCCCGAAGTAAGCCAATTATATGCTTGTGTTATGGGTGTTAATACTTAAATGGATACCAGAATAATTTTAATAAAAACCCAGACCCGGAAATGAAGACATCTAAATGTTCATCACACAAATGCCTGTCCCCGTCGGGAATTGAAACCGAGCCTCGCAGTTGGTTGGTATAGGCGTGTACGTTAGCTGCTCGACCAACGAGGCTCCCCATTACGAGCTACCAGGCAAAGCAGATGGTATATTCTACACAAGGGACATTTTTGCCTTCCTATTCCAAACTAACGTTTTTTAACCCCAATTCTTCGATAATTTTCCACCCGCTGTCACAGCTGCCTATTTAACAGTTGCATTACCATGCGGAAGTGTTTAGCCCATCTGTTTTGTGATATCAGTCCAGTGATAAAATTAACACCAGAAATTGAATTATATAAGCTCAGATATGATAACTTCACCAAGGATTTATTTGGAGCGTAATAAAAATCATATTTTTTAAACATCTTTATTTCTTGTAAAATGTTATATTTTCACAAGCAAATGTGTATTTTTTTTTAAAATGACATCGTATCTTCACATTCATATTCAGATTTTTTTGATTCTATACATAAGTAAAGCCGTAAATGCCTAATCCATAAAATATGAATTCATGAAAAATAAAATACTGGCTTTTTGTTAAGTGGCATAAATAGCTACAAAATATAAAGATAGATAACAAAAAGACCAATTCTTTATTTCAAAAGTTTGAATTTTGAGATAAAATGAGTTTTCTAAACGTATTCATATCATCATCATTAAGGTACATATTTAAAAATAACCCGGTGAAGTTGTAAAACCTCGCAGTTAGCAACAAATTGTTAAAAAAACTTATTTTATTAAAAATATTCTCGTGCTGAAAACGTACACAAGGAAACAGATCTTATATCTATACATATATAACACTGTAACAAAAAAATGTAATTAAAAAAACGTAAATAATACTGTGTTATTATACTAAAACATAAAATTAAAATAAAGTTTGAGTGCAAAAGCCGATACGATACAGTTTTTTATATTATAAACTTACAAAAAAAAAAATATTTTACTTTGTAACGTAATATCTTGAAATCACAAAAAACACTAAGGAATCTAAGATATGTTTCATTGATTTAAGTTAATAGGTCTTGTTTAGAATTCTTAGGGCCACTTGTACGTTACTGGGTTAAATATTTAACACTGAGTTAGCGTCTAACTAGGGTTAAATCACCTTATATTTGACAGTTTAACTCAATATTAAACGTAACCCGGGAATGCGCAAGTGGCCCTTAGTAGTTATTTATACAAAAAATTACCAATTTAGATTTTCAAAATATCATATTTATGACTAAATTATGACTGCAAAGTGAATTATTTTTTTCTTATCATGAATTTCAACATTTACGTCGCTGGAGAGATATTTTTATAATAGGTACTTTTTTGTTAATTTTTTTTTGTATTGAAATTTTAAGTTCATTAATTGTAAATGTTGTATATGAAAAGAATGCCTAGACACAATTTAATTTACAAGAAAACAGTCATAAAAATTAACACTATACATGTTACATAAAAATAAACATTCATTTTTCAAAAAAAAAAACAAAGAAATAAGGCAATTATTTTCATATTCTTTACCAAAAATTTAAAATATACCGTTTTTACATTGATATTCAAATTTTCATAACTTCAATATATGTAATATTTCAAGTTACAAAAAATCGGCAAAATTTAATTATAATAATAACATACATACAATAAACAAGACTAGATTTTTTTTTGCATGTCAAAGTTATTCTTTTTTTATTAAATTCAAATAATATTTATTGCCAAATAAAATCCTGATTGTTTTATCTAAATTTAATTACTGTCATTAATTTAAAATCAAGATACCATCAAAATCCAATTAATATTAACGAATATCAGTAACGTCACAATAAATTTTCCAATACCAATTTAATAATCAGCCTCAACTCTTCAAATTGGAGATGACAAATTTTCCATTGGGTAATTAAATTGATATTTTTAGATTTCCAAATTGACCTAAAATATTTTTTATGATATTGGACGGCAAACAAGCAGACGGGGACTGCTGGTAAGAAATTCATTCCGCTTGGTATAGAGACACCAAAAGTGGTAAAGCGGTTATCTGGCAACTGATCTAAAACAGCACTATCTCTTATCTTAGATAGGTTATTAATATTAGCAATCAGAGAGTGCAACTCAATAAATTAATGCTTAAAAATGGAAGTAGTTGCCCGGGGAGACCAAGGTTGACATGCCACGATGAGATCACTCGAATATCATCCGAGAGTGGTGTCAAGAATCTCCTAAACCGGCGTGTTTGTATGAAAAGGGTAATGAATCTGAAGGAAGCCAGACAGGTTTGTCAGGATCGTAAGGTCTGGCACTCGATACTCTCTGCCTACTCCATAAGGGACTTGGCGTGAAGATATGTACCTAATGCTTAAAGTTCTAATCTCTTGTCGACAGCGTAGCGTGCTAATTTTTTTTTCACAATTAAAAGATCCATCTTTCGTTTCTGTATCCTATTCAATAATAGTAAACGAAATGTCCCACTGAAGCAATTAAAGACTGCAAACACACAAGTATCAATAATATTTTAAGTTTGCAACTATACCTAGTACAGATAATCAAATTTTGACATCTGTCAAAACTATAGCTGTCACTTTTGTTCGTATTTTTTTTCTTATTGGTAAAAGTTAAATGGTTGAAAATAGTATATAAATGATTTACCCGAAAACAAAGACAATGTAACGGTAATTAATTTTAGGAATATCTCCCTATCTTTCATCTAAATAAAAACAGAGTTTAATTAATTTTTATATTTTTAACATCTTATTGTTGACTGCAAGGTCAACAGCCTATTGTCTAATCTTGGAAAAAATGTAATCTTATCAAAAAATTGCTTTTGGTGCAATAATAACATTAAACTGTCAATTTGAGATTTTTAGACTAAACTTTTTTTGTTTGATAAGCATAAAATTTGTGACGAGAGGTTTATCACAGATTTTGATTAAGTATTTTTTAATGTGATAAAAGAGATCAAAAACCGAAAACGTATGAAGTTCGGTGTTTTATATATAGCCTTTAAATACAAAATATTAAGAACTTCATTTACGTCAATCTTCAAATATAAAATTTTTTATTTATATTTTGCGCTGTCCTTATTATAAAATCCCTCTGATAAAAACTTCATAACTTTTAAATATAGATATAGCCACGGACACATCTACTGAATTATAAGAATAAAAAATGTAAACTAACTGTTCTCAAGAAGAATTGGATCAGGGTCATGTACTTGAATCTGCCATTAGCATTTTTTTAAGCAATAAATAACGCCAAAGAAAATGGCCGAATACTAAAATAATTTTAAATTCTCGCAAAAAGAAAGCAAATAGATATTTTTTTTCAAAAATTGGAAAACAGTTTCTATTGCGTTATAAATATGATCCAAGAAGAAGGTCAATTAAACACAAACTAAATTTAAGTAGGTACCTACATAATTTTGTTTTGTAGTATGATTGCTTCATTTATTAATCTAGCCATATCTTCTACATAAATCTGTTGTTAAAAGAACAACATACATGTATGTATTGTGATGCAAATTAACTACGTGTCTGACTTTGTTTGGATTTTAGTGACGTACCTAAGTTTTTCGGTTTCGGTTTTTTTAAATAAATCATTTCTTTAATTAAATCTGCGTAAACGAAAAAGAACGGCATTTAATATATATCTTTACTATAACTATTGGAAAGTCAATCAATTTTCTTGTGAAAAAATCGTTATTTATATTAAAATACTAAAAAATCTAAAAAATTTAATCGAAACAGGGGTCGACCCCTGTTATATATCAATTATATATCAAACAAAAATATAATATTCTTTTTCTGAAAAGTAAAAAATAATACTATACACAATCAATGCTCAATTCTTATTTGATAAATTCTCAGTCTCTCTTAAGCGATTTCAGTTTCTAACGATTTTCGGTTTTTGTTTTAACCGTAAATCGGTTTCGGTTTTAGTCACCAAGCGAATTACGGTCAGGCACTCATTTTCATGTTCAAATGGCCAATATTTGTCCCAATCAGTATTCAGCGGTCGTTTTAATGCTGCGCCAAGTTTAGGCAACAGCTCATTAGCAATTTTAACTTGCCTTTGTTTGTGACGAGTTTCTTGTGTACACGTGTGAGCATTGTTTGCTTCTATATATGTTTAATCGGGTATTAGTTAGTTATTTTGTACTGTTATTATTAGTATACGTTGCTATACTGAATTAAAATGGACTGCTAATGCTTCTAACTATTTTGGAATCATAATCATACTGATGGAAATGTATTTTAATTACAAACATATTTACAGTGTTAGAGCTAACTAGTAATAATCAGAATTTAAACAACCAAATGAGAATTATTAATTTATTTTAAAAATTTCACAAATCATAACTGAGTTATTTATACAAACAATCTCAAGTAAGATATTAATACGTTTGAACCAACATAAAACTTTTAGTTTAATATTAGTGTACTATAACAATGCTTGTATTAAAACTATCAAATAGATTATAGCAGTGAGTAATAATCTAAAATAACACATTTACAAAATTACATTAGAAGGACAAATTCAAAAATACTGAGGTATTTATCGATGTTTTACAATTAATATTAAGCTTCACTACGGTCATAAGGGACACCTAAATGAGATGATTTTTTCATCAGGACAGCGCGTTTTAGAGTACCGCAGTTGGTTACGAGGGCTTCAAATTTATATCCATTTGCAGTGGGGGTTCGAGGACAGTATTATTTTGCTACGCGGTTTTAATTAGAGAAGGGTTGGTCCATGCCATTTAGCCCACAGTCACATGATTAAAAAAAAGAGTTCTAATTTAACACGTTACATTGTATTCAGAACTCAACACTACTAGAAAACATCTAATATCGTTGGAGTTTTTTCCTTACATTATATTCTTAACATGTCCTTCATTCTCGCTTGCAATTGGAGAATAAAAAACTAAACCTAATAGAAACGATCCAAATGAATTACTTATCTAGTCATTAATTTACATTATAACTACAAATAATGAGAAATAAAAAGATAATATGCATGTATCAACTGTAAAACATCTAAAATAAAAACGGTTAACATATGTTTTTTTAAAAATGGGTATGTTTTATTTTACAAAATGCAAATAAATTATCGTTCGCGGATGTTAAGAGCTAGGAGTTAGCAAAAACTAAATGTTGAAGGTTATTTCAATTAATTTTAACTTAAGTCATCTGTTTAATTAGATGACTTTGGTGATAACAATGAAAGTAAGAAACTGTTCATTTTTATCAACCTTGTAAAAAATAAATTTGTAATATTAGAAACAAAGTGAAGTTTAAAACACAGTAATCTTTTATGTCTTGCGTGTTTAATGAAAAATTCTTTAAACATGGTCGGTTTTTTTTAAATCGTAAATTCACATTATAACTATAACAATTAGTACATCGCAAAGGAATGTAAAGATAGATAATTAATGTAATTTAATATTCGTCTTGATTTTATTTTAAATATTTTTTCTCTTAAAATTACATTTAAATTATTTTAGGCATTTTTTTATTTATTTTGTTACGTTTATTTTAAACTCTACCACTGGAAGGTTTTGATACAGTTTCTACATGTTTTTGCATTGCAATAGCAGAATGAAACCCTGAAAAATCTATCTTGATATTTGAACTCACATAGGTACACATAAAAATAGTAAAAAGAATATGTAAAACTGATCATTTTCGATAATTACTTTTCAAACGGGAGCTGTTCTAAAATATTCTGTCATTTTTAAACTACTTGCTTTTATACGGGCAAGTAATTTAACTTATTACTGAAATATTTCATTGCAAGTTAATTGACTAAATATATTTTAACAAACTCTTTTAAAGAACAGGATGCATGCCGGATACCAAACCAATACATTTCGTTTCCCATAAGCTTTTTTAACCTGCCAGAGGGGTGCCATAAGTTACAAGTTTTTTGTTAGCTATCGGGGTGTGAAAGAGAAACCCCGAGTTGAATAAGATTTGAGAGGATACTAGCACAATCTTGTCTTTTCTAGATAATTCTAAAATATTTACCGATTTTAAGATTTTTATCATTTTTTTGACTTTGCGTTTATAGTATGTTGATCTTTAAGTATGCTTATATCCAAGTACAAAATTTTAAATAATATGTTTAATTTATGAATGGTTAATTCTAATTTATTAAAAGAATAAATGGTATTGAATCTTATTTTTTATAGTTGGCATTGCATAATTCAAAATTTTGACACTAAGGAATACATTTTTTGTTAACTTTGTATTTCCTATAACTTTGGTTGTTTAGACGACATTGTAAGTTGACAAAAAACTTACCATTGTTCTGACAAAACAAAATTCAAGAATTTCATACCAAAGAAATCTATATTTAGTACTTTAGATATAGTATCTTTATAATTCAATTACAAAGCTTAACATTCAAAAACATAGTTACAGACAATACAGTAATAGCAAATTTAATCACATTGTTCAAAACGGAACATTGACTTATATCTTCCCGACAATTTCAACTTATCTAGATAAATATCATTATCAGTGCTATCAAAAAGCGGAATAGTGTTTTGCAAACGTCCTAATTGCAGTGCAAACATCTGATAAGTGTAGGAGTTACGTAACTTTGTGAGAGAATAAGTGAAATATACTTTTTAAGTCACGATAGTTAAGAACCGTGTTTTTTGATTAGAAACGCTACATGAGTCATGATACCAAGGCCAGAGAGCCGGCCGGCTTGTTGTAACTTAGCAACAGTCGTTTTTGTCCAACTTTTTACACCGGTGACAGTTAGTGATTGGTAACTATAGCGAATTCGAACACGAACACCGTAATAATTTTTATGGTAGTTTTTTGTAATGAAACAAGGCGAGTTCGGATTTTTTGTTATCTGATCTGCGCTTTTGGATAATTACACTGGAAACATTACTTTTTATACTTATATTATCAGACTTAAATAATTTATAACCTGTTATGTTTACTTAAAACAGGTATAAGTAAATATGCCCTAGATAGTCATAATAATAACGGTCATGTAAAAGAACTAATTTACATAAAACGAAAGACACCTAGATCTATAAAAACAGATAAGACAGTTTTATAAATATAGTTCTGTTTGCAAAATAGAACAAAGTAATTTGCATTTATTAATACTTCGAAATGTCTTGGACAAAACTTTGTTGAAATAATAGTTCAGATTTCTTTCTTTGCACAGATGTATTTAAATTTATAAGGTTTCTTACTAATTAAATATGAATTCCTATTTTTGAGTTAGATTATTCTTAGCTTTTGCGACATGGCGTGGGATTTTAGATGATATTAGATTTTAACTTGACTCAGACTAAAAAAATATATAGTAATAGTAAATATAACAATAGTATTACAGTACACCAATTAGAAATTAAAAAACATCGAAAATTGGCTTCTTTTATTTGTTATTTTTTATGTGTTACACCTATTCTCAAAAATGTTATAATATTAAGATGGGACATTATGTTAAAATTGTAATATAACTTTGAATTTACTTCTCTAAACTTTTAAGTTTATAATTTTTGGAAACACAAAATTGCTATATATTATAAATAAAAATTTATTAATGTCACAAAAAAACTAAAAACTCGAACTTTCAAATATACAGTTATTTTATCAAATTTTGGTATGTATATTTGTATAATATAAAATGTAACATAAAAAGTTCGAAACTAAATTATTACGTGACTTTTTTTACTAGTCATATTCAGTACAAAAATTAACAAAAAAGTACTTACATTAAAATCTGAACATATTACGAAATATAACGCACAATAAACTCTTAAGATCTAGGTAAAAACAAAAATCGAAAAATCTAGACGTACCGATTCAACTTCAGGAAGTAGGTATATTTGTAATTAACCCTGAAATCGCATTATATATTCACAGAAAGATACTTTTTTGTTAATGTCGTATTAATTACATTTCAAGCACTTTAATTATCAAGATGTGTTATCAAATTACAGATGCTACGATGTTCCGTAGATAAATTTTACGGCTGTGAAAATTTTAAACAAAAGGCATTGTGTACAGTTTTCAGCACAATAGCAATTAAAGAATATAATACAAAATCTCATAACACTAATCTAATATACTAAGAATGTTATCTTTTTTTAAAAACGAATTATACTTTGATATAAATTGTAAAGTCATAGATTCAAAATAAAATAATAATAAAAAAAAACAGACGACTTTATTAACAATTATACAATAGTATTTTAACATGAAAATAATATTATTGGTTCTACTAAATATTCTACTCGCCTAAGCTTGAACAAAGACACAATTTGAAAAGAACAAAAGACTACGAAAACAAAATATTTTAGTAATATCTTATTGGAAAACACACGCGAATGACATTAAAACACTTTTAAAACGTTATTATTAAAGTCAAAGCAAAAGTTTTTTGAAAACCGTAAGATTATTACCGGAGTATTAGAACAAAGAAGCCGGCCGGCTTATCGTAAAAAGCCGGTTTCGGGCAGCATGGAGACGACCACCCTACTGCACGAACGAACGCAACTGGCGCGCGGGGTCCCCGCACCATCCCGCGGAGAGACCCCGCTCTCCCCCGCTCGCGACTCTCTATAAATACCGCGGATAGCAGCCGGCTTCGGCAGTCCGTCACAGAAACCGATAGGGTCGGGTGGGTCCCAAATTGAGCCGAGGGCAAGAAACGGAGCCCTAAGGTTACAAGATCAGATCTGATGCAGTCGTGTTGTTAGCCTCGGACGTCTCCTATCGATCTCTTCACGATAACTAGTCCGGACGTGAAGTTTATTCAGTGCTTTTAGTACAAAAGAGACTTGTGATATTTTTCTAGTAATAGGTTCCGTGTCGGAACAATTTAATTTTTTCGTTTTTAAAAGTGTACACTATAAGTAAAAATTTGGAGAAAATGGAAATCTTACCGGTCACGAGCCAGTTTAACGTCGGATTCAGTGGTGAAAAAGGTAAGGCTTGACTTTCTATTTTGTAGAGTAAAGTTGGTGAGGGAAGTTGGCTTTCTAACCGGCGTTTGTCAGCTGTTGCTATGCGGCGCGCGCAGCCTGCAATCGGCTGACGAAACATCAGAACTACCTTTACACCAACCAGTAATTGTTATTGTTTCGATAAGTCCAACTACTGTTTAACACACATTAGTCATTGGCCATTACATTTTATTGTTTATGCAAAACGTCATAAACAGCTGATGCAATAACAGCTGTTGACATTGAGATAAATTAAAATTTCTTTTTTTTAATTGAATAATTTTCATCGTTCCAAGTTTATTAGTTTTTAAGCCTTTGGATTAGGGTTATGAAGTTCAAGGGATTAATAGTTTTTCTCTATTGTCGTAGCATGGAGTGGGCCGACGTGGCGGGAAGCACCAATACCGGTGCCAACAGAAGCGGCTTTGGCACAAAGGCTTGAGAGAGAGCTTAGGGCAGCCAAGGGTGCCAGCGAGTTAGCAACAGCTGAAGTCCTAGTACCTGCTGAACTCCTATCAAGGGCATCGAGGCAGACCTTAGCCCTAGCGGAAGGGGAACCTTGTGGGTCACGAGGAGCAGCAGTTATTGTAGACGTTGCCGGCAGACGGCTGGCCGCCTTCAAGATAGACCCCAACACATTAACTACACATGAAATTCATCTACATTTAGAACATGATTCAACGAACTGGACAAGTCTGTTGCCGCAATTCTTAAAGTAAGTATGCACAAACATTATCATCTATTAACATTAAATCTTAAAGATAAATAAGGTCTTTATATATGAACATTAATTATTTTAATAACTTATTATAAAGTTGACCATTTGTGTTTAAATTATATTTTCTAATAAAAAAATTAACAATTTAATTGTGTTAAAATACAACAGAATCGTAATACTGTTTTAGTGACGTGACGATTTAACATTTCGAGATTTGAATTATTTTGTCAAAATTTAAATGTTCTTTTCCAAATTCAAAAAAACTTTCTTTTTTTTTTGGTCTCAGTCCTTTCTTATTGTGCCAGTGCTAGTGTGTTTTAGAGTTTTTCTAACGAATGTTTTCTTCTTGTTACAGAAACCTCACTCGAGGCGGCACCATTATAATCAGTCCCCAGTTCACGATAGAAAAGAAAAAACTTTTCCGAAGCCAGGCAGAGTGAGCTGCCACGTCAACCGACTGGATGCCCTCCCCGATATCTACGTATCGTAATTTTAACAAATATCAATATTATATGTATATTAATTATATTTTTAATAAGAGAAAACAAGCACAGCGTGATATGTAATGTATAGTTATAGAGTAAGCGCAAAAGCGCATTAGTTACGTCGATCGCTTATCCGGAACTGGGATAGTGATGTGAAATGCGCTTTGGTAAAAAACGTGTCGATATTCTGCGCGAACAGTTCCGAAAAAGCGGTCGACGTGTGCGCAGGCGAGCGAGGGCGAGCGTCGATCTCTTCTAGCCCTTACCAGACCCTCGTCCCAGCCCTGGCCCTTCGCCCCACCGCAGCGCGAGCCCCGATCGCCCGCGCACCACGTTAATTGTTTGTATTTTATGAAGATGTGGATGTTGACGGTTGTGTGACAGTGTGAGTGACGTGGTGGCATTCGGTACACAACCTCGATCTCGGCCACCACTGTGTGATACTAATTTGACACACGTATGGTGTTTCTTTCATTTCTATTCTGAAGTTACAGATCGTTTATGTATGGTATTTATTAGAGGTGGTCCCGTCGGATCAGATGTGTTTTTTTTGTAATTGTACTAGTTCGTACATTTGTTTGTGATACTACATTTGTAATATATAAAATTTTAATGAAGAGTATACTTTAAATAGAGCACGCGTGGATAAATGTTGAGATGTATTTTAGTGGAAGCAATAAGGTGGAAATAATATACTGCAAAGATCTCAAGGTTATATTATTATAGTTCTAATAAGTATTAAGTTATTTAAGTTAATATAAAAGAGTAATTTTGTAAGATTGTTTTCTATTGCGCACGAAGCAGCGCATTTTGTCTTGAGGACTATGAACGTTTTGTACTAACAGTACCTATATTTGACGAGAAACTATTGAAGCATTTTTCTATCCAGTGTAATTAATATTAAACAATAGACTAACTGTTTTTAAATGAAATCTTAATGTTAGTAGGGTCCAGTGTTATAACGCACAATATCATAGTACTAGAACTCACTTTCAAAAAATGATTTTAAAACTATCTTCTAAACTTCAGACATATACAAAACTAACAATAATAAGTGTATCAATTGTTTATAATTGATATTTATTTCATAGACAGTAAAAAATGAAATGTAGAAAAAAAATACATAGTTTCAATAATGGAAAACATAGTTTTTTTTATAGATAACCCGATAACATTTAAGAGAAACTTGTGAAACCTAATTAGCATAAGCCACCACAAGCTAGCTCAAAACAAGCCAAGATGGGAAGCGATAATTCCTGACAAACCAGTTCTGAGCGAGCAGGTCTGTTACTCGAGACCGGTTCTGAACACAGGCTCATCACTACCTCTGGTATATTTCAAGACATTTTATTTTTTATTCAATCTTATGGCCACAATACACGTCGGATTAAAGTGTTGGCCCAAACAAAGCCTTCAAATCTTGAAATATTTACACCAACATATCTTGGAAAGCTTGAGCTTTTTATGATGCTGTATGAAATCCGTTGCAACTTTACTCGTATTGAAAATATCTACGCCTTTCCTAGACCGATTTGAATAAAAAAACCTGAGTCTTAAGTTGGACTAACACCCTTCAAATAGTTAACCAAACCGAAATTGATCTAGTAGTTTTTCTGTCATGAGATGAGAGAGAGAGAAGAAACGTTGGTACTGGTTCAGTTGGAATAATTTCTATCTATATCCAACTTTTTTTAAAGTATTTAGACAGTGAACAAGCATACAGCCTAAACACCAAAGATGTAATAGATGCGTCGCTGTCCTATAACCTGAGTGTTAGACCTAATGTGCAAGTCTACCGGCTACCCTCCAGACTTAAATAGGACAATATTATGCGTCAGGATTAGGTAAGGTGGTGGATCCTTACCTAGGCAAGTTGGTGCAGTGCTGATAATGACCGATATGCTCATCTGTTGAGAGCTTTCTGGCAGAGGGGCAGATGGATGATACACAGAATATACGGACGAAAAGGGGATATTTATACCTAATACGTATGTAAATATTATGAAAGGTTTGGTAAGTTTCAATGTATTAATTTTAGAAAATAATGTCAGATTATTAAAAACATACATACAAACAAACATATATTCACGCCAAAACTCTTGCAGGTTAGGCAGAGAGTGTTAGTAAGAAATATGTTGGCATTTCAAAGCTTAATTCTTAAAGAAGCCTAAATCATTTTCGTCCAATTTCAATATTCTATCTACAGACAGATACAGACCTTCCTACAATATTCTATCTGCAGATATGGATAGGCCTACTACCGTTTTATTAACAAATAAAGACTAAAGTACGCCAAGATTTAAATCGATAATTAAAAGATTGTATAGACTGTAGTTGAAGGTTATAATATAATGTAATTAAACGCTAGCATATTTAAATGTTTGTTAATGAGATAGCTTCAAATACTATATATTATAAATACTAAAAAAAAGAATCTTCACGCCCATATCCCCGAAGAGGTAGGCAGAGGTACAACCAGGGTCTAACGACTAGCCGAAGCCTATCGAAGAAGTGGCAAGCCTATCGCCAACCGGGCACATATCCTATCCCGAGCAACATTTTTTTTTATTAGAAATTTGGAAAAACCCTATTTTCTTTTGTTGCCCGACCCGGGATTCGAACCCAGGACCTCACGCAGTCAAGTCCAACAACTGAACTGCAAGACCACAGAGGCGATTATAAATACTATATACTATAATATAATACTATACACCATAAATAAACACGGAGTAAAGTACTCCAAGGTTCAGCTGGATATTAAAGTCTTTGTAACAATTTAAAACATGTTATATACTTATATCATTTTTACCTAAAGTTTACTTCTACGTTAGTTCGTATTTATAAATAAGATAGCAAGAGTTTTATGGCTAGAATATTTTTTATTGAAAAATAACAGTGGTTGCTTGGTCACTGATTTAAAGTTGTGCTATCTCGTATCTGAGATAGGTTATTAAAATTGACCGATGCCAGCATTATTTAATATTAGCCGTTGCCTGCGGCTTCACCCGTGTTTTCTCAGGAGGCCGTGATATGATCGGGATCAAAAGTAGCCTTTAAGTTAAACCAGGTCACAATCTATCTGTGTTCCAAATTTTAGACAAATCCGTTTAGCCATTCGAGCGTGAATGAGTAAAAAAATATCCATACATACTCACAAACCGTCGCATTCACATTTATAATATTAATAGGATAAAATGTGGAGAACATTTATGGTAGATATAGTACCTATATATCTATACTAATATACTACAACTATAATTAAAGCTATGTAATTACTAATACTCCAAAAAACCGACTTTGATTTCAATAAGACTAAAAACACAAAAATCGCACATACAGATCTTCACGCTAAGTCCCTTACGAGGTAGGCAGAGAGTATCGAGTACCAAATTTCACGATCCAAGTAGACCTGCGTGGCTTCCTCAACATTCATTACCCATTTCATACAAACACTCCGGTTTTGGAGACTCTTGACACCACCCTCGGATAATATTCGAGTGATCTGATCGTGGAATGTCAACCTTGGTCTCCCCGGGTACCTACATCCATCCACATTAGCATTGTATATCTGCTTTGTCAATCTTTTGTCTGTCATTCTTTCCAGAAGAAAATGAGTATTTTCCTGCATTTTACTGGTATTTCATTATCCAGGCTTTGTGGCAATGGACCACCACAGAAGTGCAGTCTTTTAAAGACAAAAAAAAACAGTTTAGACATGAAGAAATTTGACGTGTTGGTCCTGGTCCACTGAGTAGAACAGCTTCTATACCAGGTAGCTCGTAAGAGACCAGCATAGGAATAACAGGTCATCACCAACAAGACCACTGGTGGTAGAATGCTGTGCAGCAACTTGCCCAGGTAGACATCCAACGTCTTACCTATTCATAACCTTGTCATGTTCTGGTCTGGAGGGTAGGGGAGCCGGTATATTTGCAAAATTACCCCACCCTGACCAAAGGATAGCGACGCTCTTATAACATCAATCGTATCTATAGGCTACGGTTATGTCTTGCCGTCAGGAGTTCTCTCACTCCTCCTTTTTTCGTTGTCGGTTAAAATAGAAAAGAAAGATAGACAAAGAGTTTGCGTTAAATAGGCTCCTGAACTACTAGACCGGTTTGAAAATTTTTTTTATCAATGTAATCGTACATTACCCTTGATGAACATCTTTTGTAATATTATAAATACGAAAGCGTGGCGAAAGTTTGTTACGCTTTCACAGCTTAACCGCTAGACCGATTTTGATAAAATACGCATATAGCTAAAGACGCGTTTTCAAACTTAGACATTTTTTTTCAAAAATCTAATTAGCATACATACATACATATCTTCAAGCCAAGTCCCTTACGGGGTAGGCAGAGAGTATCGAATGCCAGACCTCACGATCCTGACAAACCTGTCTTGCTTCCTTCCTTCAAATCTAATCAAAATATTTTTATTTCACATTAATCTATAAGAGGCACTTGTTGCACGTCTATCTATATACATAAAAAATAAAGTGGTGTTAGTTACCTACACTATTAATAACTCGAGAACGGCTCAACCGATTACGCTGAAAATTGGTGGCGAGGTAGGTTTTATCCAGTTAAATTGTGAGGAAACTGGGAAAAACAACATTTTAATTTTTCCCCATACTAACTAACCGGGCGGCACGAAGTTAGTGGGAACAGCTAATATAATACCAGACTAAAACTACTACCGGATCGGAACGCGGCCACACACTAAGAAGATCCGGCAAGAAACTCAGCGGGCTTGTCTTTTTTCCTTATTTTAAAATACGTTAACATTAATTAAAGTGGTTATACATTGTATCTATGAGAGATTGGCATGAGGAGATATAATCCCAAGCGTTCTTATGTGCTAAATATTCAGCAATGGTCTAATAACTATTTTTATAATTTCCATTTAAACCATTTCTTAAATTTACTAATTAAAAAAATACATCCCGTCTTTCATATAATCGGAAGTTTATTGTATTTGGCTCATGAAAAAATGGCTTATTCTCTGGGGACGAGACACATGGACAACAAGAGCTACCCCCAAAGGTCTATGACGGAAGATGAAAGTTCAATACCATCTATTCCAATTTTTTTGTAGATCGACTGACTATTTAAGCCCCGACGCGTGTATGCGTGTCTGTGGTATCAAAACTTTAAAGAAGAAAGAAAGAAAATTATTTATTTGCGGAATATGTGTGTAAATGAGATGTTACAACAATATTTAAGTATATCAACATATTTCACCACATTTTGGTGTGCAAATATTTTAATATTGTAAAAAAAATATTATTTTATTTGCATACACTTTAACTTTTAAGCCAATTATTTTTATTTACGACTAGTTTAATTATTTGAAAAATGAAATTTATTTATTTGCCGAAAATGTGTGTTAAAAGCTGTATAAAAGAAATGTGTTAATACCAACATATTCTACCACATTATGGTGTGCAAATATCTTTAAAATTATACAAATTTATTATTAAGATTTGTAACATATTATGTTTCAAATATTTGAACAAAATTTTAAAATATAATTAGGTTTAACCCTAGCTACCATAAGCTACCTTTTGATCGGATGGACTGATTTCGATGCATTTTTTTTGTTTAAATGTTGACTTGATCGAGATTGCTCTTAGCTACATCATATTATGCAGGTTTGGTCGGTGTTACTCCTAGGCATACAATAGTATTTACTACATTGTAATATCATAAATCTTGGAACTCCAAGGTTTACGAATTACAGTGTAGTATCAGTATATGTTTATTAATATGACGGTATATGTTTTGCGAAATTTAGGCATTTTAAAACGAAACTCTAAAAAAGTCAGATTAGCTCGAGCGGATGTTGCTAGCCTATTGAGTGTGAGCTGGTTCTATAGCCACCGGATGCAAGTTTCGAAACCTTGTTTTTTAAATAAATTAGTTTGATTTGACACCTAATGCTGGTGCGAAATAGATGACCTTTTGTACAATTTTGAGGAGCTTTCTCATTGGCTTAGAACTTTTCACTGGATGAAACAATTCTGATGATATTTCTAGTGGAAATCAGGTGAACCTTTGTCCCATTTGGACTAAGAACTAATAAAGGTCTGATCGGCTCTAAGTTAATTTAGAACAGTAAAACTGGCAAAAACCACGTTTTTTAGTTTCTAATCTAACTGGGTATTTTGTCCAACTTATCGTTTACTGCTTTGTAAGTTACAAATACGGCGCCTATGAAGGATTTATTTTTAAAAAATATCCTTATACCCATTTTACCGAAAAGATAGGCATAAGCATAACCAGGGTAAACCTTTAGCTGTATGGGCAATAATATCTAATCTCGGGCACATTTTCAATCCGAATTTCGAATCCAGGACCTCAAGAAGTCAATTTCAACGTCGGGTCGCTAGACTACAGAGATAATAGAAAAGAAAAATTGGTTGTACAAATGTGTCTTCATGGCCATAACCCCGAAGAGTGTGGCAGGGTCACAATTATGACTACCATGATTAGTCGAAGGTAGTTAGTCCCATAATGTGGGAGGTGACAAACCTATCACTTACCTGGCACTTATCCAATCCCGGGCAAATATTGGATAACTAAAAATCACATAGAATTTTTTGACTCAGCTATCGAAACCGAGATCTACCTGCCTTGTCTCATATAGAAAGTATCTTCTCCTAGTCTTGGATGGCCACTTCTTCATTAAGGCGTGAAGATACGTTTTTACAGCAAAAACGTTAAATTATATGACAGTTACCCATCCTAAACTTTACTACAATGAAAGTTGCTTGACTGTATAACAGTAACATTTCTGAATTTCGCAGCAAAATTAAACGTCCCGAATTCTTGGAGTGTAAATATCTGGCTCACTTAACGTTAAAGTTGCTAAGATCCTGTTGGGAATTTATAGGGAAAGTTTGGGAGATAGCGGCCAATGCGAACTGATTCAATATTCTGGCAACCCTTTGGCTAAATGGTTGATGGAATTGCTTACCCTTTCAAATTCTGGCAAGATTGTCAAACTTTTTAATAGAAATTGCTACCAAACATAGTAACTAAACTACATTATCCTCATTTTGGACCGGGCCCCTTTGCAGAAGACCATCTGCCTTTCTGCCAATCAGCTCGGAAAAGGCGAGCATAGGCTTACCGTCACTAGCACCGTGACATCCTACTAGCAGATTTCCGCAATGACTCGTCCAATGCTTGCTGTTGACGTGTTCCAGTCCGGACGGTAAGGCTACTTTTGCTCTAAGCCAAACATCCCAGCCTCAGTTTGGCAACCCACCATTACCACATGGTGTCTCTAGGCGGTGTGAATTTCTTCTTATCAGGAAATCCGTCTGCTTGTTAGTCTTTAATTGCTATAAAAAAGTCTTAATCATACTAATATTATAAAGAGGAAAACTTTGTTTGTTTGTTTGGTTGTAATGAATAGGCTCAAAAACTACTGGACCGATTTTAAAAATTATTTCACCATTCGAAAGCTACATTATCTTCGAGTGACATAGGTTTTGTTTCATCCAAATCGGTGTAGTAGAAGCCAAGTTACGCAGGCGAAGCTGCGTGAAACTGCTAGTACATTATACAATGACGAATAACAGGGTAATACTAAAATTGAAAAGTGTACAGTAACCCTTGCCTAGTGCCTAAGCCCATATACGTAAAAGTAAAATATCTTCACGCCCATATCCCCTAAGAGGTAAGCAAAGGCACAACCACGATTAGCCAAAGACACTAAGTCGCGCAATATGGTAGAATGAGACATTTACCCACGACTAGCCGAAGATACTAAGTCCCACAATGTGATAGGTGGCAAGCCTATCGCCAACCGGGCACCTATCCTATCCTGAGCAACATTTTTTTTATTACAAATTTGGAAAAAAACCCAATTTTCTTTTGTTGCCCGACCTGGGATTCGAACCCAGGATCTCACGCAGTCAAGTCCAACAACTGAACCGCTAGACCACAGACGCGATACATTTTAATCTCCTAAACTAATAAAACTAGGTACTCAAATGATTTCTCTTTTGCAACATCTACGGGGCTAAAGTAATTTAATTCAAACTAATTTAAAAATAAATTTACTTAAAGATGGTTTTAGTTTCTTGTAAAATTAGTTTATATTAAGTTGCTTTATCCCTGAAAATGCTGTAAAAAAACTAAATTTAATGAATATATAAACTGAAACAGTGCAAGTGTATTCATATATTACTAGCTGTTTGCCCGCGACTTCGTCTGTTTACGATAGTTACTATTTTTGTTCTAGTTATAGACCTTTCAGGGTATTTTTTTTAAAGCCTATATTTAAACTCATACGAGTTCATACATAAGTATGATTACAGTGGTTTAGCCGTGAAAGAACAACAGACAGACTTTCGTATCTATAATGTTAGTACATGGGTTACATAACTAAGCGCAGTAAATCTGCAAAAACCGACTCAAACTATTTCATTGGGTACCATTTTGGTCGCGATCTTATTGATGAGTTCATCAAGGTAAGTGAAAATGTATGCATTATTAACTACAACTCAAACCACTAGTCGGATCATGGTCTTTTTTTTGGACAAGTTACACAAATTGAATCTAACCCCAAAGTAAGCAAATTATATGCTTGTGGTAGGGGTGTTAGTCAATGATACTAATACATAGAAATACTTAAATAGATACCAGAATAAATTTGATAAACACCCAGACCCGGAAA
>NJDD01003202.1:0-11025 GCA_002245505.1 Calephelis nemesis
CCACAGAGAGGTGCGCGGGCCCATCGCGCATTTCAAATTGAGATCAGTCCGCGCCCTAAACCTCTGTAGTTTCTTGAAATTAGGGCGTACCCATATAGAAATAAATAGTTTGCACTATTTATTTCCGTTTGGGTACGCCCTAACACCTTAAATCCACTCTGTTGTACCTAAATTTTGGAGGAATATTACAAATTCAATCAATTCTTAATTATTATTATTTCAATAATTCATTAGCACTTACTTTTATTTAACTGGATCTTCGTATTCATTTCCGTTGTTGTTTGTTGGGTCGTGTGAGTGTATCATTTTCTCTTTTCTTATAATGCTGTTAAAACTTAATCAATACTATCAGATATTATTTAACTATCGATCGCCCAAAAGTATCGATACTATCGATAGTATCGATGGCATAGCGACTATTAAAGTGGAATACTATCGATACGATCGATACTATTTTAAGACATCAATAGAATTACTACATTTTAAGTAATCGATACTATCGATAGTATCGATACTATCAAAAGGTTTCGATACAATCGATAGCCCTATCGATATTCTAACTGATTTACAAGGTCAACTATCGATAGTATAACTATCGATAGTTCGGCATCACTAAAACCTAAGTCTTTCTTAAAAGTTTGTGAGTGTCATTAAGCTATCAATTACATAGTATTCTTTGACATTGTGAGTAATAAACTATATCTTTGTGAAATCTTAAGTCCAGTATTCCATCTATGTTGATTAGTTTGTCTAAGTAACTCAGTGAAAACACAACGATTGCGCCTTATAAAATACTGCTAACGCCATCTATTGTCAACACTTAGAATTAAAAAATATTTTGTTAGTCATAATTTATTCGTTTCATTAGGTACTGATAGGTTCAAAATAATACATTTACATCCTCCATCATCCCTTATTTTTTTCCCATAGGGGTGAAATAGGGGTTGAGTTTATCAAAGTCCTATTCAAGCGGACGTCATCATCATAGTAGCTCCAATCTCTAATTTCAGTTCTATCAGTCGAAAATCTAAGAAGATTTATACAAACTTCCATCCCCTTTTTCATCCCTTTAGGGGTGCAAATTATCAAAATCCTTTTTTAAGGGATGCCGGCGTCGTAGTAGCTTTATGTATGCTAAGTCTCAGCCTGATCGGTTTAAAAATGACAAAGTTTCATACAAACTTTCATCCCCTATTTTATTCCCTTGGGGGTAGAATTTATCAAAATCCTTTCTTAGCAGAAGCCTATGTCACAATATCTACCTGCATGCCAAATTTCAGCTCGATCCGTCCAATGGTTTGGGCTGTGCGTTGATAGATCACTATATAAGTCAGTCAGTCACCTTTGAGTTTTATATATTTAGATATACATAAGTGTACATAACACGTATGACATTATTGTGACATTAAAAGTTTAAAGTAAACATTTTGTTTCAAATATAAACAAATAAAAGAAATTGTATATAAAAGCAAATAATATTTAAAATAGTTAATTTTAGTTAATAAAATTTTAAAATTATTATTTTATTTTCATTACATTTATAAATTTCATCGTGAATCCTATGTGTTAACGACGCGTACTGGTGTTCAGTTTGAGCTGCATCTCTACCGCTTGGCTGCTGCACCTCTTGCATCTCGACGTCATCGGCTCGCCGTGTTCTTCTGCCAGTACAGCGTAATGATCGGCAATATCCTTCAGCTATTGCTTCATATTTTATACAGCAACATCGGTATAATATAATATAACCGATTACTATGATTGCAACTATATATAGCAGTAAATAGTTTTGTTGATTTAAATCACTGCTTTTGTATGTTACACGATCTAATTCTTCTTTAATATTAGCCATCTGCTGGGCTTCAGTTTTTTTTTTTCTATTTATTTGGGTTAGCAAACAGTGCATACAGTACAGTATTACTTAATACAAAACATTTACTTAAATCATATTATTAATGTATCACTAACGACGCTATCCACTAATTATTATACATAAATAAGTTCAGAGCGGTCTGAAATGGTGAAGGAATTTAATCTTACTTTATAATTTTTGATGACAATACAAAATTATATGATACTTTTTAAATTAAACTATTTCCACTGACATTTTATTTTAATACATCTAGAATTTTTTTCTTAAATATTCCTATACTATATGTGAAAATATCTATATTACTGAAGTTTTTGTTATGTGAGTCAACGAGCTTGAAAATTGGTGAGCGTTTACCAGCATTCGTTCTACAAAGGGGCACAGCAAATAGTGTACATGGTTTACGACAATGTGTTCTATGTGGTACTTTATAACAGATCTTATTAATTATTGATATACAATCATATTTATTGTGACATAAGTCATATAACTTCATATTTTCTAACTGTAAACGTCTAGATTTAAGGCTTAGTATGTTAAATTTGTTTAATAGACAGTTATAGGGTAATCGACCAAGAGTAAACTTGTAATGTAGACATCTTAAAATTTTTTTTTGTACTTTTTCTAAAGCATCTATATACTTATTGTAAAGAGGGTCCCATATGGGCACAGCATATTCAAGTTGAGAGCGTATTAATGATTTATAAATATGTACGAAAGTCGAGGGTTTGGCAAACATTGAACAAGATCGCATCGTAAAACCATACGTCATCTTATAAGCTTTGTTTATGATATTGTCAATATGTACATCGAGATGCAATTTATTGTCAAATGTGATCCCAAGATCTTTTATATTTTCTACCTCATCGATACATACCCCACATAAATTATAAGGATAGTGACTAATATTCCTTTTTTTTTGTAAATGTAATGGTTTTACATTTCTTTAAGTTAAGATTTAAATTGTTTTCTATGCAATATTTTGAGAAACGGTCTAGATCCTGTTGTAATTTACAATGATCGTCTAATGTATCTACTGTGTGATATATTTTAAGGTCGTCTGCGTAAAGAAGAAAGTAACAAAATTTAAAGCAATTAATAATATCATTAATAAATAGGATAAAAAGTAATGGTCCTGATATCGACCCCTGTGGTAATCCAGAAGTAACTGAGGTGAAATCAGATTCATAACCATTAAAAACAACCTTTTGTGTACGATTGGAGATATATGACTTGAACCTGCGCCACAAGTTACCTCTGATTCCGTTATATGCAAGTTTTTCTAAAAGTTTTTTATGGTCGACTCTGTCGAATGCCTTCTGAAAATCAGTATATATACTATCTGTTTGCTTGTTAGCATCTAAACTTTCAAATAAGTAAGTTGCATAGATTAATAGATTAGTTGTGGTAGAGCGTTTTTTTACAAAACCATGTTGCTGTGGAATTATAAGACTATGTAAAGAAGGGTATAAACTATTACGTATTAATCTCTCGAAAACCTTTGACAGAGTGGGCAAAATTGATATTGGGCGATAATTCTCGACGTCATCCTTAGATCCACCTTTATGGATAGGTACAATACGAGCACATTTCCAAATTGTTGGAAATACTCCTTCTCGTAAACACCTATTATACAAGTAGTACAAAGGATAAGAAATCGATTTAGCGGTAGCTCTTAAAAACAACGGGGGAATATTATCCAATCCTTGACTTTTAGAAATATCGAGAGATTGCAGTTCTTTAATAATAGACTGTTGGGAAATATTCAAATTACTAATAATTGAATTACTGTTTATACTGGTATCTTGTATACTATCAACATCAAAACTGTTGTCTAAACTAGATGGTTCAAAAACGGAGTAGAAGAATGTTGAGAATAAATTACATATCTCAACAGGATCGTTAGAACTTTTATTCTTATAATGAATAAAATTTGGTTCATCGGTTTTTATTTTTAAATTATTAACATATTTCCAGAAGAAATTGATATTTTTACTTATACTATTTTCGACATTAAGCATGTACTTTTTATAACATTTTTGTGATTCAAATTTAAATCTCTTTCTAAACATACTAAATTGCTCATAGTCCGAGATGTTGTTATATTTTTTCCACTTAATCCAGCTTTTAGTTTTGTTTTTATAAATATGTATCAATGCAGTTGAAACCAGGGAGGGTAATGAGAACATCTTACAACCTTTTTAGCAATGTGTTTTTTTAAAATTGAATATATTGTTTCATAGAACGCGGACACTGCCAATTCAGTAGATTGTAGTTCCAGAACTTCATTCCAGTTTACCTGCATTAGTTCGGAATTAATCAAAAAATAGTTTGCATTATTAAAGCAACATTGGGTTCGAGGTTTTAGTCGTGAAGGTTTAACCATTTTCGAAATAGGTAATATGACATAAAATGGTGGATGATGTTCATCTATTGGGATAAGCGAGATCGGGGTGTACATTAATACACAGTTGGTATTGTTGGAAAGAAAAAGGTCCAATATCCTACCATTTTTATTTTTAAATCTGTTATATTGTGAGCAGTTTAAAATAGACATAAAATTAAGGAGTTGTTTGTTTGCCGATGGATAGTTGCTATGGATAATTGGTTTCATATATCCTTCATGTTCACGCCAGTCTATACTAGGTAAATTGTAGTCTCCAACAATAATGTAATCGTTAACATTCTTTGATTGTATGTTATAACTTACATATTCCAAATAATCGGTGTATAATTCTGGTTTTAAGTTGGGTGGTATATAGGCCGTACTAATTAGACAAGCATAGTTGTGTTCACGCAGCTCAATGAGAACGTGATCTATAAGAGGGGAAGGTGCAGACGGAGGCGGGGGCCCAGCACGTGAGGCGCGGGTCCCGGCCGCATACGCACAGCGAAGCGTTGCCGGGAGCTCGCGACGCACAGCTACTAACACACCGCCACCGTCACGCCGTCCGCTAGCTACTCTGTCCCGATCACATCGGAATACACGATATCTAAAATCTATGTATTCATTATCGGAGATGCTATCGCACAACCATGTTTCGGTCAATATTATTATATCATAATTATGTGATAATATATTCATATAAAGAGTATGCAGTTTTGTCCTAAGTCCTCTACAATTTTGATAATAAATTGTTAAGTTGTGTCTATCCATAATTATTATATTTACCTGTTAAAAAGTCTGTGTTTGAAAATTTTAAAATAATTAGTGTTTTGGAATGTATAGTATAAAAATAAGGTTTGAGATCAAAATAAACATGACGTAAGTATATAGTTCGAGACCTATATTTATGCTGGACCCGTAGTGGTATAATTTTCTTATAAAGATTAAGAACATGAGGAACACAATTTATTACATAATTTATTACATATTTGTCTTAAATCGTTAAGCTTCGCATGATTAAAATTTACAGATTTTATATCCACCGAGGGTAAGTTTTTCACTTGGGGATGACTGTAGATCTCTTCTATAATATCAATTTTTAATTCAGGGATCTTCAGCTTTGTTTCAATTTCACCTTCTCCGTGTAATTTTGTACTTTGTAAGGTAGCTATACAGTATTCTCTTAGGGTGAGTATACCAGCGCCTTCAAATAATATAGTGGTGAAATTTTTTCCACAACCCTCTACAATACTTATAGGGTTTGTAAATAATAGTAGCCACTTGTTTTTCGTTAAGCGGTGAACAATTTTAAAATTTCGTTTGCTTGACATAATGTTGCAAAGTTGGTTATATTTTTCTTTGTCCTGACGAAGGATGCTTGTTTCACATGTAGGATCGGCATTTTCATCATGTATGATTAGAGATTTACATACATATCTGTTGCTATCGTACTTCTTGCACGTAGATAAATCGTCCAGATTTATGTAAAATCTTCTATCTCTAGCTAAACCGACATATTTACTCTGTACAAGTAAGGTGTGATAAAAGGATCGGTTGTCTTTTGCAGGAAGGGAAAGAACCTGGTACCCTACAAAAGGATCCTCACTAACAAGGGGTATTTCTATAATAGAAACGAAAGTAAAGTTTTCTATATAAGCATTAAAATTGCTTATCTTGATTAAATTGTGAATATTATTGAAATTTGGTCTTTCTAAGAATTTTCCGGAATCGGGACTTTTTCTCAATTCTTTTACTAAATTAATATTATTTATTATATTAGAAGGCAATGATCCAGAGAAAGCGGATGTGATGGCGTTCATTAATTCATCCAATTTATTATTTATTAACATTAAATTATTGATCACACATTCGTACAGTTCAAACAAGATTTTTTTTGTTTGATTAAATTAATCTCGTTTCTATTTTCTTGAACCGACTTTTGTAATGTTAACATGTTATAATGGATAACACGTTCGTTACATAATACCGAATTTAAGGTTTTATTAAAAGATTCAATAACTGACGTCGTTATCTGGATTTGTTTATTAACTAATGTTTTTACTGTTTCGCCTTTTCTTTCTACATTTTTAATCATTTCAGAGATCTTTCTTCTATCGTCGTTGTCCATAGTTCCGAATAAACTTCTCATAACCGAACCTAGTGGATTTATAAGACCTTGTTTAGTTCTTTTAACATCATCGCTTTTCTTTGGAAGACTATCTAATTTAGATTGTATGTCTAACGATAAGGTTCTTATTAAAGGTTGAAGATGAATAGTTTGATTCATTGTATTCGACCTTCTTTCTATATTTTGAAATTCCGCGATAATCGGTTTTAATTTTTCATAAGCTGAAACTACGCTTTCATAGTTTCTAAATGTTATTCATTTCCATGCGTTATTTGAGTTATATAGATCGCCTATTGGGTTAAGAAAAAACCCGGGGTTTTTCCTTATTTTTTCTACGTTGCAGCTGACGATGTAGATGGCTGTTGCGCATCTGAAAGAGAACGGCTAAAGTAAGGCTTAATGTTATCAACAGATACCGTTAACGTTTTGTTTCTTTGTATAAATAATGTTACGGTTCTGCTTGTCACTTTCATAATTTTAAAAGGTTCTGTCCACTTTATTTGTGTTCCAGTTTTCTTTTTATCGTTATACAAAACCAAGTCGTTGACTTTGTAAGTATGGGTTTTTCTTTTGCTATTTACCCTGGCTAGGCTACGTTCCTTACTCTTTATATTCGTTTCGACAGCCATTTTATGTAATTTGCTTAATTTCGTAGATAGCGATTTGTAATAAAAATTAGTAGTTCTGTCTGTATTTACTTTTCTAAGGTGATCACGTGTGTCACCGTACATTAGTTCAAACGGGGTGAAACCAGTCGAAGAATGTTTTGAATTATTATATGTCATTACTGAGACGCTGAGAGCTAAGTGCCATGGTATCTTAGATCCTGATACTAGACATCTCATTGTGTCTTTTATTGTAGCATGGACTCTCTCGACTCCATCGTTTGACTGTGGGAATTGACTTAAGGCTTCTGTTTTTTCTATTTGTAATAAATTACAAAGTTTTTTCATTGCTCCTGATACGAATTCAGCACCTAAATCTGAGTGAAACCGTAAAGGTATTCCGAAGTGTTGGCAATAATATAGGAGTAGTTTCGATACTTCAGTTGAAGATTTTTCTTTTAAAACATAAGCAGCTAGGAATTTCGTTAACTCATCTACGATTGTTAATACATAAATTTTATGATTTCTTTCTCCAATTTCGATGATATCTACGTTTATTCTTTCTAATGGTTTCATTACGCTAGATGTGATAATAAAGGGTTGCGTCCAGTTACGCCTATCTATTTTATTTACTTGGCAAGTTTTACATGTTCTTATATATTCTTTAATCTCTTTATTCATGTTTGGCCAATCGTATCTTAATTTGATACGTCTAATCGTTTCTTCGATTCCTTTATGAGCAGTAAATCTAGAATCGTGATAATATGAAATTATTTTCTGACGTTGTTCTACTGGAGGCGTCAATATTTGGTTAGAAAGTTCACAGATATTAAAAGTATACGATTTTTAATGAAATACGTAGGATAATATTTGTTTAGCTATGTCCACATCGTATTCTCTTTCATGAGGTGTGGTAGCTGGTATATTTATATACAAAGAATCATTTTCTATCTCTTGATCCAACAAAACAAATTTTAAATCTACTACCGTTTTGAAAAAGTTAAAGGTGTCTTCAATGTCCGTATGATTTAATCTATTAAAACAAAGGAAATAATTTTTATCTTTTGTATAGGGGTCTTTAAATAACTCTACCTCGTTTAAGACGGGTATTATTTCATTAAGAGAAGACCCAAAGTATGTAGTAAGAGTATTCCAAGTTTCATTATTTGTACTTTTGTCACACGGTAAAAATAATACAATATTCTTATGGCTCGTATGAAAAACCGATTGTGTGAGCTCGTTGATGTCTATTGGTTCAATTGCACCTAACAAAATCTGCGTGCGAAAATCATGCATGACGTCATCCTCGGTTACGACGTTTATACACGGTCGGGATAGTGCGTCTGCGTTCTGATTATTTTTACCTGGTTTATATACAATTTTATAATCGTATTCTTCAAGTTCTTGTCTCCATCTAATTAATCTAGAACCTGGGTCCTTTACAGAAAAAAGCCATGTTAAGGGTTGGTGGTCGGTTACTATTGTAAACTGCCTACCAAACAAATACGGTCTAAAATGTTTAATGGACCATTTAATTGCTAAAAGTTCTCGTTCTATAGTCGAGTATCTCTGCTCTGTTTCATTTAAAGTACGCTATGCGTATGCAACTGGCTTATCTTCAACTAGTTTTCCTTGTGACAAAATGCTTCCAATCGCATATTGCGAAGCATCTGTTGTTAAAATAAATCCTTTATCGAAGTCAGGATATTGTAAAATAAAAGCCGAAGTAAGTAAGTTTTTACAGGTCTCCATAGCCTTTTCACAGTCCTCGTTCCAAATGAATTTAGCATTTTTCTTTAAAAGTTTGGTGAGAGGTATTGTGACATCCGAAAATTTTGGAATGAAACGTCTATAATATCCAACTAGACCTAGGAACGCTTTAATTGATTTAGTGTTCTTTGGCTGGGGAAATATTTTAACAGCTTTTATTTTATCTGGGTTTGGTTTAACCCTTAATTTGGCACCGATAAAAATATTCAAAATATATGAATTCGACAATTTTGTGGCTTCAAGGATATGTCAAAAAGTCCTGGTTAAAAGAAAAAAACTCTACAACAGCCCACTGCTGGGAAAAGTGATGTCCGTCACAGCGGACCTTGCCAATTACTGTGAAATTAATGGTCAGATTTATATGTTCGCTGAGGCGGACACTGCTAAATTACGGAAAATAAAAACCATAATTATTTTTACATTTTTTTATTAAAGAAAAATACAGAAATTAATATTTTAGATCTAATAGATACCGAGGTACAGTTTATTTTGAATGAAAATTTAAAAAACAATTTCTGGGAGCTTTTCCTGTCACGAAACATAACCTTGTGTTGCATTTTATACAATATACGACAGTTTTTTTTTGGCAGAACCTGCAGCGTCCTTCTTCCATGGTCGAAGGGAAATGACCTATATCATCGTATTTTATCGGACTCAAAGGGCGGGGAGCATGCGGTTTCTTCACTTTGACGGATTCAGTCCTTTTTCTTTTAGCAGACCTGTTTGCCTTGCACAATAAGTTATAAATATCAAATCTAAATGCTTCCAAAGGTTTTTTAAATTTAACGTTGCCGGAATGCTTTTGGCGGTACAATAGCCAAGCATTATTTATACAAATGTCAATTATTTGCGCAAATATCACTAAATACCATCTCCTGCTTTTGAAGGGTGTTTTGTACAGTGATATGAGCATATCAGAAAGATCAACACCTCCCATATGTCTATTGTATTGGCGCACAATCTGTGGACATGGGACATCGATTTTGGCTTTGGCGTCTTTGGAATATCGCCGTAATTTTTCTATAGGCTCACTTGCTACAAAGGTACTAATAAATGTGACAGCCTTATTATCATTCCAACGAACAATAGCTAAGCGGTTTTTATCACATACAGCTTCTACAAAATGTTCTCGAGGTTTCTTTTTCATGGCCTTTTCAGTAGGTAAAACTTTTTCTGCTCCTCGAAGGCGATTGCCTCGAATAGTGCCTAAGGCAAAAACGCCATAGTTTTCTCGGAGAATAAATAGCAACTCCGGTGAAGAAAAAAGTTATCGCAAAACACGAAAGATGGTTTTTGACAAATACTTTGACATAATGATATAATCACCTGAGCACCAAAACCTAGAGACATTTCTTCTTCACTCAAATTATGGTTGCGAAAAGTGTCGTCACCTCCATACAGCATGAAATCATAAATGATTCCGGAAACTCCGGCCCTCACATAATTTTTAAAGCCCCATTTGTTGGGTTTATCTTTGATGTATTGTTTTCTTTTACCGGCCTTAGTCCCCTTATATGCTATCATCATTTCATCTATACTAAATATTGTCTCTTTTTTCTGTTGTTTCAGACAATTTTGTCGTATTTGCTCTATGACTGGACGAACTTTAAAATATTTGTCTCCATCGTCCATTGTATTGTCAACAAAATGTATATGTCTTCGTATCAGCTGATATCTTTTTAAAGACATTATATCTGCGATATTACCATATCTAAATTTTTCTGACCAATAATCAAGATATGAAGGCATTACAACAATACCCATAAGAACGTGGATAGCTAAAAAGTCTCTAAATTCTTCATCTGTTAGTTGTATTGACTTGCCGGTTTGTTGAACTGAATATAAGTTTGTCTGCTCTACGATACTAGTAAGAATATTTTGAGAAAAAAAAGGTGAAAGAAACTCAAAGGTGAATCATCTTCTGGCAGGCCTATGTAATAATCATCCTCACCCTCCTCTATTGTCGCTTGGTGATGGAATTGAGCTACTCTCCAATTGTAAGTCAGCTGAAATTTTTTTGCTTTTTTTGGTCTTTTGGCTTTGACTGTTGGTGGTTTCCTAGATCTTGTTTTTCGGGTTGTTAAAGGAGAAGCTATTGTTGTTATAGGTGTTGCAGGCAATGAAGGAATAGCAGATAGGGATGGGATATTTTCATAAATGTAGTCGCCAATTTCACGCACGATAGAATCTGGTATAATATCAGCATCTTCGGAGTTTAATTCTTCGTCGTCAGATGTATCTATTATTAGGTTAACAAGGGAAGATGCAA
>NJDD01003202.1:28448-45374 GCA_002245505.1 Calephelis nemesis
CCGCACCCGCCACCGCGCCCGCGCGTACCTACGTGAACAAGCACTACTTCGCCACGAACTGAGACCTCGCGAGAAACCTATAGATCCGTATATGTTTTCAACATTCCGTCATTCACTATTGCCTTGGTACGATTATGGTAACAAAGTTTTACAGCAAAGCAATCGTATGACACTCTTTATATACTTTTCCTTTTGCTGCAAATCAAACATGCAGCTGATTTTGCAGTCTTAACTCCGACCACAATGTAATAAGAGGCCTATTAAAAACAATTAACCAGAGTACGAGAGTTTACAATTCAATCACATAATTCAATCATATTATTGGTTTCGAAGAAATGAAATACTCAACTTTTTTGCTGTACTGATTTTAAACACATTATTAATTTTTCAGCCTTAACATCGATCACAAAATAAAAATATAATAAGTGGTCAATTAAAACACGTGTATATAAATTTACTTCTACAATTAAAAATTACACACCTAAAAGGATACTACTATATACTTTTTTTCGGATTTATCGCGTGATAATAAACGCAGCAAAAAATTTTTTTTAATTTGTTGTCCGGACTAACAATTTAGATTTTGCCGAGGTATCGACTAGCTGTTCACGTAACAGCTATAAAAATCAATTTGTTAAATTTTAGTGGGAAGTTGGTTTAAAAATATTGTTTGAATAACTTCAGTACCATTGGCGTAAGTATAACAGTTTGATGTGTAGTTTTTCACTATATTAGTTACACGTTTTTGAAGATTTAGAACTTGTTTACCGTTTTAGTCACAGTCGCCATTTTGTTTTGCATGAACACTGCAAGTTCAATGGGCTACATTAATAGGTTATACGGGCAACTTTGATAGTTATCAATTTTACCCCAGTAGTTGTGGTACCTAGTTTTGTATTTTATATTCTCTCACCAGTGTTGCCAACCGTACGATTGAAACCGTATTTATACGAACTTTTTGACTTTCATATGATGTACGATCGTCTAATCTTAATCGTACGTAAAATATAAGATCTTTTCAATTGCTACAATAAAATGAGGTAAATATATTCGGTTAGTTTTATTTGTCGATATAATAAAATCAACAGCAATTCAAACTAAGTAATAAATCCGAACTAAGTAATTTTTATGATAATTGTCAGATTTTTTTAATTACGAGTGTTAAAGAAATAAAGAAAAACAAATAACGCATGAGTGACCCTTTTATCAAAACTCCATATACTACATCCTGCAAATGCTGCTTCGTTAAAATTAAGAGGCTCTCCCTTCGATGTTTATATTGATTGAGTAACTGCCTAGAACTGTGAGTTTAATTAAAAAAATCTATAATGAATGGAGAAATCTTCTAGGAAAGTTCAACGAATTAGATTTCACCTTCCTAGGCAAATTAATTAGTTACAGGTATGCACAAAGTGAATGAGTATTCAGTCATATCAGTATAATTAAAACAAAAATTCGAAATATATTGGTGATAGATACAGTAAATGTAACTTTGTTGGCTACATAACATGTTAAGACATCTGGATCATTTATATAGTTCCAGCAATGTTGCGCAAATTAAAGTTAAACATATACAAAAAAATATTTCTTCGAATCCAACGTCTGATGTGATAGCCTAAAAATGACTCTCATAACATGACACTGTGGCCTAACATTATTTATTTTAACCTATTTAATTATAATCTATGCCAAATATATACAAATTCGCGATTTTAATTTTCTGCTCCTTCTGACAATTACACCTGCCACTGTCAAATGATTTCTGTAATTTACAAGGGTAAAAAAACAAGATGAAGAAAACCCGTTCTTACTTTTATCTAATTTATTTATGAAGATAGAGAAATAATTATATAAGTTTGTATGATGTAATTTTATATACATCTTAAACATTAAAACTATTCAAAGATACAATTGCATTTCTCATTTTAGAATCACTAAAATGCTATTGTTTCATTGACATTATAGTCGGTACTATTTTTTTCAATTTTTGGTAAAATACTATTTTTTCCTTATACAAAAACAAAGTTGGCAACACTGTCGCTTGCTCGGTCAATTACTTGAAAGATACGCGTTCTTCATAAATATTGTACCTTTCTCTTTATTTTGATGTATCTTCTAAACTTTGTTTGTTTGGAAGAAATCGTTTGTTAGGGTTAAAACCGCCATTTGTTTATAATATTTGTCGGCAATGTAATAAGTAACACTTTTATGATTTAATTGTGCAATATAGAGGTTATTTATAAATATTATAGTGCGTAGTAGTAAAAGCAGCGTTTAAGATACTTCAGAAGCAAGATCGAATTTTTTTATAAAAGAAACCTTCACGACATATGAATCTTTGAAAAAAAATATTTCGAATAGTGGTCCAGTTTTTATATTATTTGGTTTTATGTTTTTATTCCTCCAGCTAATTAGGTTAGTCTGAAATAATGAAAAGAAATATTCTGAATATTTCCGATTTTGATCCAGATATATTTCAAACATTCTTGTTGGTGTAAGTTTAACTACCATTGTTGATATTCGCATACAATTGTAATCTACACACATCACCGGGGATTTCGCTGTATAAGATTGTGTGTGGCAAAAATGAAGAAACTCATGCTACCATCAGATAATAATATTAACCCAGATTTAAATTGTTGAGAAACAATAAAGAAAAAATAGAAAAAATCTTCACGCGCGGGTTAGAGACACATTAAAAAAAGGCATACAACACAGAAAAGGGATTACGATGATAAGATGAAGTTGCAGGCACTTGAAGTCTGTGATTGGACATGGTTTTTTACTCGTTAAAGAGTAATTGGTATTAAAAATTATAAATTGAAAATCGGTTATTTTACATAGACCAAAAAGTACCAAGAGTACTTGTGACGCGTCCTTATGACCTTATGATTGTAAAAGCTATCACGGGATCGGAATACGGCCTCTTATTGATAAGATCCGGAAAAGAAACTCAGCGGGCTTGTCTTTATTTCCTATTTTTAATAGAATCAATTGTATTTATAAGAGATTATCCAGTAAAAAGATTTCGATAGAAGGTATTTGATTCGATATCAGAGAAAACATATTTATTTGATATTAATATTTGATATTTTCCATCGTCGGCGCTTGGTAACACTTCCAAATATTCATATTTTTAACCAAAGAAACACTTGTATTATGTTTATTTTAATTTATTTTTGTGTTGGATGTTTTTTTCTAACATAATAATTTAATTTTAATATAATAATTTAACTTTAAATAACTAATTTACTTATTTTTATTGACACATGAATGTTTAATTGAATATAACTTTTCAGTTTTTTAATTTTGACATGGGCATTTATAATATTGTTTTTGCTTTTAATTATCTGATTTGAGCATAAATAATTAAGATTTACATATGTATAAAATAGTGAATTGAATTTAGTAATTATTTAATTAGTGGAGCAATTGACATGTTTTTTAATATTTTCAGAAATGGTACTAGTTTCACCATTTAGTGGTGAAATAGTCTGTAGCTGGCAACTCCGTTGTATAACGTTTTAAAGTGTTTTGTATCTACCCATTATAAATGAATTTATATTTACAAATAAAAAATATTGTTAAGTAGTTTAAGTTTTAGCCCTGATGCTGCTGTATAAGCAAAACCGCTAGTGATACGTAAAATAGTACAAGTGTTTCTTTGGTTAAAAATATGAAAACATATTATAGTGTCAATGGTTATCTTGCTGACAAGCATAAATAAATAAAATATTTTTTTAAATAAATTTAAACCTAATTTAAGTGATAAAATCATGGTTGCCGAGGAGTTTGTTTCGCCTTTTCTTCTCCTGACCGGCTAGGTTTGGAAACGGTGGGAGTGTACGGTAGATAGGATAAAATTAATCAACCTTTAAATTTATTTATAATTAATTACTAAACATATAATATACTAAACGCATTTATGTCTATTAAATACATAAATAAATAAATGCTGCGATTCAATGTTAAAATGTATACAAATATGTAACTTCTTCAAATTTAATTAAATATTTGCACACCACAATGTGGTAAAATATGTTGTATTCTTGAATATCTTTGTAACAAATTTTTAACACACATTCCGCAAATAAATAATTTTCATTTCATTTCCCATATAAAAATAACATCAAAAAACCTTACCCACATTACGCTAACGAAGTTGTGTCTATTTGGAGTTCGAATTACTCAATGGAATTTTTCATAATTAAAGAATGTTTTTTTAACGAGAAAAACATACCATGTAAATTTTGGATTAAAAATTAAAAAGTCAATCAGCGTTAGTGATAAGGGTTACCGTTACAATGTATAATTTACAGTTTTGCGATAATCTGGTAATAAGAAAAAATTAATAAAGGGGCATAAGTAGAGATAACGAATGTTTTTGATCAAACAAACGTTTAATTTTAATCAAAGCAGATAGATCCGTGATTTACCCCGTGTTGGTCCGGGCTCCTTTGCAGAATAGACCATCTGCCTTTCTTGCCAGGCAGCTCGTAAAAGACGAGCATAGGCTTACCATCACTGACTGACACCGTGACATCTGACTAGGTGGTAGAGTTTCGCAGCGACTTGCCCGGATTGGTACCACCGCCTTAGCTATTCCTGCCGCCATAACGTCATGGCGCGTTCCGGTTCAGAGGGTAAGGTAGCCGGTAAACTTACTTTTGCTCGAGGCCTAACATCCCGACCTCAGGTTGGCAACGCACCATTACCACCTTTGTTGTCTCTATGAATTTCTTGAATTGCGGCGTGAATTTCTTACCAGTAGGAAATCTGTCTGCTTGTTTGCCTTCCTATAACATAAAAAGAATCAAACCATGATACTGATTTCAAAACTGATGAAATTTTCGTGGGAAATATTTGGTATATTTTTATTTTAAAATTAATTGACTTGCGTGACAGACTTTATTTTTGATTAAACTGGATGGGTAATTATCAGAGTTGAACGGTGGCTTTTAGTATTTCTTTGAATTTAACTGGACTACTTTATACCTTTATGTTTTACCTTTTACATTTTTTAGTTTGATGAATTAGTTTTAATGATAGAAAATAATTCAAGTTAAAAATACACCAAATTTTTTCAAACATTCCCCACTAAAATAACCTTTGTTATCTAAACAACTGCACTCAGTATAATGGTCCGAATAAATGTTTTTTTTTTGTTGCGCTGATCTGTCACTAACACCTTGTATTTTTTTATCAGGCCTATAACAAAATACAACTGAAGTTCAGAAAAAAAGGTATGTTCAGTATAATAGACATAAACAATTATTGTCATTCATAGACTGATTGTTTTCATATACTATTCAGTGATGATATTAGTCAACTAGGTCGACAACGTAAGAGCATCAGTTTTAATAGCCCTGATCCATAGACATATATATTACTTCGTAAGGACCCGGCTAAAGAACGGTTCTAGGGCCAACGCTACTCAGTTGTCCGATGGAAGGATAGTGAGTTAGTTTAGTGAGTGAGTTTAAAAAAACTATGTATGTTTACAAAAAAATGTTTACGATATTAATACCAGGAATAAAAATAATCTAACCGCATACAAAACTCGTCTCCATAAAACTAGTAAATCCTTTTTGGGTCAATGTATACGTTTCTACAATAAGCTGCCCATAGGTATTAGAGATCTACCTATAAATAAGTTTAAAAATGTGTCAAAGCAAAATTATGTCAAAAAGAGTATTATACGGTCTAAGAGTATTTGGAAGATGAACATGCTTGGGAATAGAGGTTTCAATCTCCCACTGCAATTTGTAATGAAATTTGTTGTACCTTTTATTTAAGGTAAAATCAGAATCTAATTTGTATTTTTAATCTAACTTAGATATTGTAAATACTAGCTGCGCCCCGCGGTGTCACCCGCGTAAGTCCCAATCCCGCGGGAACTCCGGGATAAAAAGTAGCCTATATGTTATTCTGGGTCTTCAGCTACCTACATACCAAATTTCATCGTAATCGGCTTTGTAGTTTTTGCGTGAAAGAGTAACAAACATCCATACATCCATACATACAAACTTTCGCATTTATAATATTAATAGGATAATTGTTGAAAAAAAGACAAGCCCGCTGAGTTTCTTTCGCCGGATCTTCTCAGTGTGAGGCCGCGATTCCGATCCGGTGGTAGTTTAAAAAATGTCGACACGCATAAATACCACTTGTATGGTTCATGTGAATAAAGATTATTCTGATTCTGAGTGCATGTATTAATTGTAATATGCAAAAATGCCTAGTTGCGTCGCAAAAGGATGCAAAAATTATAACACAAAAGTTAAATAGGTACATGGATATTGATCATCGGTAAGTAATCTTACATTGTGTTATTTTTTGAAGTATCAATAAATTAAACCATTTTAAAGCAAATTTATATCTCTGCCGCAGCCTACGATTGCGTTGTCACATTTTTTTTAAATGTGGCAACGCAATCGTGGACTGCGACACAGTACCGCGGAACGCGATGTAACCTTGTCAAGATGTTCCTATTTTTTATGTTTTTGTTACTGTGAGTATTGTCTACTGTACTAATTTTTAAAAATTGTATTATTTGTTTTTATAAGTAATAAAAAATATGGTTTGATCATAATAATTTGATCATTCGTTATATCGTTGATAATGATTAGTCGTTATTAAACAAATATCATAATTTTAAACAGAGTTAATTAAGTTCAGTTAATTTTTCTTTTAGGATTTTCAATTTTATTTTTGTAACTATTTTTACTTTACTGTTAATAATAACATAATTTATTACCAAAATATTTACTTTTTATTTAAGTTTATCTATTAGGAATTCAACATTTCCTAAAAAAGTACAAGTTACTAGCTACGCTTCTTACTTTACTAGGCTTTAAGTAATACGCTTTCTGAAGTAATGCTTTTACACAAAAAGCTTTAATTTTAAATGATAAAAATATTATTACCTAGTGATTACCTAGTGATCCTGTTCGTAAAGAACATTGGTGTCGTCTTATTTGGGCACAACGAAAAGAACCTTATTTTAAGCCTCATGAAAATACTAGACTTGTCATTGCTCGGTCACAATAAGGATCGCTCCGTACTAGTACAGTTGTTCGAATGTACTAGTTCGTACTTCTAGTACTATTAGTTCAGTAGTACATTAGAAAAAGTTACGTCTTACGATTTTCGCGTGGGTCACGGAATGAATTATATTTTGATTTTGCTTTATACAATGTTAGGCTGTCATTCTAAAGTGTTTATGACAAGATTTATCTCCATTTGTAGTGTTATTTTTAGAATGGCTTATTTAAAAATCAAAATGTTTACAACGATTGGTATTTTTCCATTTTTATTATTTAGTTATGTAACATGTGTTTCAAATATTTATCAACTTATTTACAACTAAGTTCGCTCGGGAAAATATAAACCTTCCTTTATAAACATTTTATCCATTAAAAAAAACAATCAAATTCCTTTTGCATAGTTTTAAAGATTTAAGCAAACAAAGGGACGTAGAAACAGAGGAAGCGACTTTGTTTTATGCTTTGTCGTGATATTTATCAAATTATTTCTAATATTTATCAAACTAACTAACTATTATCTTTATTTCAATAACAGTAAAAGTCAAAATAACAATTTCTTAATCTCGTTCGATCACATCTTAAACACCTTGTCCAATAGCAGCGCGCGACAAACAATAAACATTGCGAACCAGATGTGCTAAATGAACGATTAAGCATACGTTTACGGAATAGTTCGTACTAGTACTGTGAACTGAATTAATTCTTATTAGTTCTTAGTACATGAACTAAGCAAGCCTAAAAAATACTAGAGTATGCTCTATTAATTTTTCTGACAGGGATGTTGTTTTTTTTTATGATATTGGAAGGCAAACAAGCAGACGGATTTCCTGATGGTAAGAAATTCCCGCCGCCTAGATACACCAAATGTGGTAATGGTGCGTTGCCAACCTGAGGCCGGGATGTTAGGCCTTGAGCAAAAGTAAGTTTACCGGCTACCTTACCCCCTGAAACGGAACACGTCATGACGTTATGGCGGCAGGAATAGGTAAGGCGGTGGTACCAATCCGGGTGAGTCGCTGCGAAACTCTACCACCTAGTCAGATGTCACGGTGTTAGTGACGGTTAGCCTTTGCTCGCCTTTTACGAGCTGCTTGGCACAGGAAGGCAGATGGTCTATTCTACAAAGGAGCCCGGACCAACACGGGACCAATATCTAAAACAGGACTGAGGAGGCTAAAAGTGTCAGCTAGACCGCAACTTGAGATTGAGGTATTTTTTCTAACTTATGTATGAGCTATACACGATGAAAGAAATAATAATTTTGCATTTTCTTCATATTTAGTAATGTTACTATTTAAGTTTAATTACTTTTGCAGGTTTGTGAGAACAAAGAACTCTAAACATCAACACCGCAACACAGCTCACAAGTAGAGGGAATTGACGTTGACATTAGTGACCTCACTTCAATATATGACACACCAAGAAAAGTAAAATTAAAACAAAAAATTCAAATTAGAAAAATATCAATGCGTTATTACAAGAAAAATGAAGTCATTCCAAAAGCAGAACGCTAGACTTAAAAAGAAAAATAAATCAATGCAATATATTAATAAAGATTTAAAAAATAGAAATTACATAACAGAAAAAAATGAATCTATACTTAAGAAAAACACTGAAATAGCAGAACTGTTTATACTGCAAGTAATAAAAAATAAATATAGTTGTAATAAAAATTTAAAGACAAAAAAAACACACCGGTCATCTTATACACCTGTCCTTCGGAAGTTTGCAATGGCTCTAAATGTTTACTCGCCATTAGCATACAAATATGTACGACGGAAATTTGATTGTTGTATTCCTCATCCAAGAACCTTAAGTAAATGGTAAGTAAGTAAGTGGTAAGTTGTATATTTTTTTTGTATAAATTTTAGTTCACAGGTTTAATTTCACATCTTGTTGTAGGTATAGCTGTATAAATGGTGAGGCTGGATTTACACAGGAATCCTTTGAAATTCTCAAGTTGAAGAGGGAATTCATTGAAAAATATTGAGTGCTGTCTTAAATTCGATAAAATGAATATTCGGCAAGCAAAATTATGGAGAGGGTAAAAAAATGTTGACCACGTCGATATGGGGCATGAACAAATAGAGAAACAAACAAAAGCTACCAAAGCTTTTGTTATGATGCTCGTTTGTCTTTCCGAAAACTAGAAAATACCAGTGGGTTATTTTCCAGAGGATGGCTTTAATAGTGGCCCTATAGCAAACACTGTAACGATTTGTCTCCAAAAATGTGATTCCGTTAGTATTAACGTCGCAGCTCTTACATTTGATGGTTGTCCTACAAATATAAAAGTAGCAAACATTCTGGGTTGCAATATTAGTAGCACGGGAGATTCAAAGACAAGTTTCTTGCACTCTGTTACAAAAGCAGATATTGTGGTTTTTATGGATGCATGTCACATGATAAAATTAGTGATTAATTTGTTTGAAAAAAAAAGATATTATTTAACGAGAGTGGTCAAAAATACAATGGAAATGTTGGATTCGGCTCCTTAAACTTCAAACAAATCAAAGGCTAAATTTTGCCAACAAATTAACTTACCGGCGCATTTATTTTAAAAATCAAGTTATGAAAGTGAAGTTAGCAACACAGTTGCTAAGCCGAAGTGTTGCAAAAGCACTAACTCTCTGCAACGAAATACTGCACTCTAATTATTTTTCTGATAGTAGTGCCACAGTTGAAGTTATAAAAATATTTGATAATGTATTCGATATTTTAAATTCTCTTCGATTTAATCAGTCCGAATACAAGAGAGCTATTTCCCCTAAAAATAAAACATTTATACTAAATTTCATTGACGAAGCCATTTTATACATTAAAGGCTTAATTTTTTTTACAAAAAATAAAAGAATTATTAAAAGGCATCGTAGGCAACATAGAATAATCCTTAGAATAAGCAATACCAATTTAAGAATCCAATTGCAAGACAGAATTCTTAGGATTGATTGTATGCATGGAAAGTTTAAAAATTCTCTTTTGAAATTTAGTACAATCGGATCCTAAATTGCAGTACATTTCTACCTATCGTCTATCCCAAGATCATTTATAACTGTTTATTAGCTTAATTAGAAAGCATAGGGGTTACAATGATAAACTCAATGTTATTCAACTCAAAGGTGCGTATAGGAGATGCCTTAACCACCTATAATTGAAATCTTCATTTACTGAAAACTGTGTTCCATTGGACAATTTTCCAGTTTTAACTATATCTTCTATCAAAGCTATTAATAATAAAGCGGAAATGAATCGTTACGAGGAAGAAGATCAATCAGTAGATCGCACATCGACCTACACAAATTCTTACCAGGAAAAAAATATTTCAATAGCTGTACACATTTATCTCAAACATTAAATAAAATATTGAAAATAGTTTTGGAGACCTCTCAGTGAATATAGAACTGATTGTTGAATATATTGCAGGTTGGGTAGCCCAAAGTTTAATTAAAAGGGTAAAATGTTAAATTTGTATCAAAAGTTTGATAAGTAATGGAAAGTTGTATTTTCATAAGCTGACAGAATTGAAAAATATGGGTGGTCTTTCTTTTCCTTCTATAGATGTGTTAGAGGTATGTTTAGAAACAGAAAAAAATATAAAACTCTATAACAGATCCCAATTTATGACAAAAAGAGACTGTTTGAACTTGTCTACACAAACTTTAACAAAGTTTATAGGAAAGACAACTTTTTCTATATTATCTTACATAATTATATATACAGACCGTATATAAAGTGGTTGTCAAATCCGAAACATCTCCACTCCTTTTTTTATGATAGGATTGACTGCAGTATACATAAAATATTTTGGTGAGTAACTATGGCTCATACACAGGCTATAAAATAAAGTCAAAGTCAAAGCTTACTTTATTTCGTAGGTAAAAAACTACACTTGAAATACATATGTCAAAAAAAAATAACATTTTCCATATATAAAATATAACAATAGTACAAAATATCTTAAAAAAAAATTAAAATAAAACTAAACGAAACTAAGTATAGTATTCATGCATTATAATAAAAATAAAAATATAGCAACAACTCTAAGCAAATGAACCCCGGCATACTTTAGACGTTCGACGCTGAAACCATCATGACCTGGAGATTTACCTCTCACCATTTTTTGTATCACTAGTGGAACACCAGTTAACCTTGTGTTAATGTCAGACTAATGTCAACCGTTGTATTCTCTTTTGATACATTTTAGATATATATAGGAATTTTACAAACAGCTGCTCTAAACTACTTTGACTCTGATTGGACTACCGCTTTACCTGTGTTATTCCTTTATAATGATTCCTTAATCGTTTTCGCTGTACCTGTTTCTATTCTTCTGCAGGTTCAGCATATTTCCATTCCCCTCCCTTGTTGGTTACGTTTGCATAAGTATTTGTAGGTGAGGTCTTACTGTTTTGTACTCTAGGACGCTCTGTGTTAGTAGCAGTAACAGGCGATGTATAAAGGTAGAAACACATTATTGAAACGCCACGCCACACAACGTGTCGCCACCCCATGAGCACTGTGAACATTACCAACACGTGATGCCACGACACGCTCGCAATTTTTTAATTCAGTCTATGTGCGGCGGTGAACATGTATAGTCGTGTACTATGGATCTTCTAAATAACGAGTCAAATGAAGATTTTGAAGATGGATTGATGCAAATGTTGGGTACATATATGTTACTGAAACGACTCAAGAATAAGAAACAAACTAGACGTTACTAGGTGCATAAATGAAAAGAGAAGTACGTGCGGTGAATATCATGCTCTTTATCAAGATTTACTTAATGACAGTGAAAGATTTCATATGTATTTTCGGGTTACTAAAACACAATTTGAGGAAATACATGAATTTATTAAAAATGATATACAAAAGAAAAGGACAACATTTCGCGAAGCAATCAGTACAAAAGAAAGACTTGCTGTATGCGTCAGGTAAGTAACTACTAGATATTTAAAAAAAAATTAGATCAGACTGTCTTTCAAAACTTTTCTTCATGGTCAAAACTATCATAATATTCTTTAAAATTAGTATTTTCGTTTGGCAACTGTCCAGCTTCTACTTTTGACACTTCATTTTGTGCTGATAGAGAATGGTCATAATATCTATATTGAGTCACATTTGGATTCGACATTATTTGATTCGTATTTAAGTTATAGTATAATGTAGTCTTCTCTAAATCACGTGATGTTTGGTTAGGGATAATATTAACCGGTACATTTTCTTTTTCTGGTGTCCTAGTGTGTGTATATGGACTTTGATTTGGTTTTACAATAAATGGCTTATTAAAATTGTGAATTATATTATCACTAGTAATATTTATCGGAGTGTTCAGAATTCTTTCACGGTTATTTAGCATTTTCATTTCCGAATCATGTATTAGCTTATGTAATTGAAATTTTATTTCAGCTTGTTCTGTTTTAGGTAACTTCTTCAATTGTTTACTCATTGATAAAAAAAATAGTCATTTTCATCCATGTCTGGTACTCCTCTTTTCTGTCTCATATCCTGCGTCGTTTTCATTACATCAACCATTTCTCGTAAAATTTGAGTATCACTATCATTTTTGTTTGCGCGTCTCGGGGTAAAATTTAGAGTAGTACAAGCTCTTGCAGCAGATGCCCTGGAAGAAGAGGAGTTGGTGAACGAATTATAGGAGGAGGTGAGAGTGTAGATTCTTCAGAAAATTGCAATTCAGAGTGTTGTGTTGAATCTTCACCATTTATAGCAGCTAAGTTTGTAACAGTCTGTCTCCCTTCTAAATGTGGTAACAGAAATTCCATCTGCTTCTCAAATTTCCAAGATACTAAATTAGTTGCTGCTTGACCACTCTTCTTGCGGCGTCTTTTCAATGCATTTGTGAAGCACTTTCTTAATTTTGCCCATTTATTTTTTACATCTTCAACTGAAAAAAAAAAGAAAAAAAAAATGAAATTTTTTTGTTATAGGTTTTTGCCACGGGCAATTCATTTAGATCGATGGGATTCAACTATCGAATGGGAATCAGTACCGTACGAAACATTGTGCAAGACAATTGATAGAAGAAGGCGTTACTTTGCGGAAATCCATACTTAAATCTAAATAAAATTATTTAATTTGCAAATTTTCCGCTAAAAAATGTGTATACGTATTATGGAGTAACAAAACAGACAAAATAGTGCGCTAAGAATGAATTGGACTTACCGGAAGCTAAAACTCCCAAATATATCCAGCTCCACACAATACACACCACTAAACTGTTTAATTAGCACCAACAATACACATACTACTAAAAACTCAACGTACGTTTCGCTTCGTAACCGAAGCATCATCAGGAGAAATCGACTGCACTCCACGAAGGTCGAGCAGATACTAGTATAAGTAAGTAAGGTAAGTCCAATTCATTCTTAGCGCAATATTTTGTCTGTTTTGTTACTCCATAATACGTATACACATTTTTTAGCGGAAAATTTGCAAATTAAATAATTTTATTTAGATTTAATTGTGCAAGACGTTTGCAATGCAATTTGGAAGAAAATGGGTCCTATTTATATGCCCAAACCTACAAGTGCAATTTGGCAAGAATCAGAAAATGGTTTTAAAAATTACTGGAATTTCCCAAATTGCTGTGGAGCAATAGATGGAAAACATGTGAATATTATTTGTCCTATAAATGGTGGTTCAAATTACTGGAATTATAAGGGAACTAATTCAATCGTGTTACTAGCTGTAGTAGATCCAAAGTATAGATTTTTAGTTGTGGACGTCGGATCCTATGGTAAAATCAGCGATGGTGGCATATTTGAAAAATCCATTTTAGGAGAATTAATAGAAAAAGGAAAATTAGAATTGCCAGCCGCTAACCCTTTAACTTCAAATTCAGAACCATTGCCACATGTGATTGTGGCAGATGAAGCTTTTCCCTTAAAACCATTTTTGATGCGACCCTACAGTAAGAATGACGTTCGTAACAATGAACCCAATAAAATATTCAATTACAGACTCAGTCGTGCTCGACGAATAGTCGAGAATGCTTTTGGCATCTTAAGATCAAGATGGCGTGTATTTGCAGGTCCTATGTCAGTACAACCTGACATGGTCGACAAAATAATTTTAGCAACATGTTGCTTACACAATTATTTGGGCACGGATAATTTACCCTTGAACTGTGATCATCCAGAGACAAATGTGACAGAATCTACCGCCTTTGACAATTTAAATCCAATTCGTAGAAAACACTTTTACAGTGAGAAACAAATTCAAAGAATATTTTAACAGTGAAGGCGCCGTTCCGTGGCAGCTTGATATTGTGAGGAGACAACATTAATAACGTGGCTACTCTTCAAAAAAATCACAAAACTAAGTTATATATTTAGTTAACATAGGTAACATAGGTATATGTATATTTAGTTAACATAGGTATATATGTTCAAGTAAAAAATAAGTATATTCTATTTTGTAATAAATAATATTCGTAATAAAACTTACCTGGTGTATCCATTTCCCCTGCAATTTCTTCCCAAGCATTATTTCGTACAGTATGGTCCCTGTACTGAGCTAAATTAGTATTTTATAGAATAGGATATCGTTTCACTAATTTTATTAATTGTTCGTCCCTCATTTCCAAAAGATGCAAATAAAATCCAGGCGCAAAATCAAAGAAAGTTCTCGAACAAATGACGCGTGGCGTCGGGTCTGCACTAGAAACACACTGCGAGCGGTGCGTCGGGTGGCGTGTTTACCCCCACCACCGGCGACACGTTGATCTGGCAGTCAGGGATCGGGTGGCGTGTGCGCGCACGTTGTTGCGTTGGGTGTTTATAATGTGATTCTAGGCATAGAAAATAATACGAATTGATTCCACTCAACACGCATCACGTTTTGTTTACGGTAGACAGGGTTAAAATTATTAACATTTTAAAAATGTTTGTAAGTTATAATTCAAATTGTAATAAGAATAAAACTATTTGTTGAATAAATATTTAAACATTGTGAATACACATAACTAAATAATCAGTTTTTAAAAATATTTCAATATTTGCACACCACAATGTGGTAGAATAAGTTGGAAACGCACGCTCCTTGTTTTCCCGATCAACTTGATCGTTTTTATAGAACCAAGTTCCATAAAAACGATCAAACTTGATTGTTTTTAACGTTATCATAACGATGTCAAGGTCTAGGCGAATGTTAGACTTAATCACGAATGACGTTCCAGCTCAAGAAAATCCATTAATATCAAATTTAAACGATACCGGTGTTCGAACATGGTTCGGCCGGAAGAGAAAAAGTAAGCATACATTATTTTATCTCTGTATTTTTAAATTATCCATAATGTAGAATGAATAATATCAATACTTCCATTACTTTTAATCACACTTTAGTAATAAAAACTTGAAATGATACATTTAGCGCTTAACATTTTCGTATGTACCAGATCCTACAATGTTAACGGATTTTCTTCTATTTTTTTTGGCTGGATGTACCATATCCTACAATATTACTTGGTGGAGTATCTTTGGCGTTTGTCGTATGTGGTACTACCGACTTTGTTACCTGTTTTTACCGTTCAATTTTAGTCGGATATGTACTATCGACATTGTTTGTTGTAAATCAAAGAATTTTTATGTTGAATTTGGTAAAACCGACTTTATCACTTGAAAATTCCTGAGACGAATATGTGGCACCTGAAGAGTTTTATAGACTTTTTTCTATTTTTTTCTTATTCTTATGACTTACTAGCTGTTGCCCGCAGCTTTGTTATACTAATTTGTTAATTGTAGGAGAAGAATCCCCAATTCCTGAAGAATTTCAAGAAGATCTTATACAATTGGAAGACCTATTAGGAGATGTGTTTAACGATAGATAGCATTATGAACCTGACCGAAAATGTCTCTCATACCAATAATCAAGAAACATCAGCATCAGCCGCTTTGATAATGTTAACTTCGACGTAAACTGAAACCTCAAATCTTCCAAACATTCCCACTCTTGAAATAGTGACTTTTGCGTCAAAAGAAACTCCAGATCTTTTAAACAATCCTGCACCTGTTGTTCCCTTTACTCTTCACCAGAGGCCTCTGACATCACACCATCCGATCCTAATTATAGGAGAGATGGTGAACGTGGCATTAACGATAATAGCTCCGAAGATTTTTCGTTCGACACAACACCTATGCCATCACCAGCTTATTCCACCACACTGCCAAAACTGTGAAAATCCATTTTGTATTTTTTTTATTCATTTATTATTAAGACACATAAGGAATAAAGGTATTTCCTACATCCGTAAACCTTAGAAGGGTTTGTGCGAATGTAGCACTTCACAGTTAAACATTTTTTTACATATAATAATACACAGAAAGAAAATAAAAAAAAAATATATACCTAAACATGGTTAGTTCAAAATTACTGGCAAAGTCTAAAATTAAACGGGTTTATGTTCACAATTGTTAGTATGTGGGCACCCATGCAAAAGCTGCTCCACTTCTATTCGAAATCTATATATATAAAAGAAAGTGGTGCTAGTTACACTATTTATAACTCAAGAACGGCTAAACCGATTAGGCTGCAAATTGGTGGGGAGGTAGCTCAGAAACGGGAGAAGGACATAGGATACTTTTTATTCTGTTCAATTGTGAGGAAACTGGGAAAAACAACATTTTAATTTTTCCCATACAAACTGAATGGGCGGAACGAAGTTCGCGGGAACAGCTAGTAATAATATATTTGAACTAAATTTAAGAAATGAAAAGGAAGACCTGGTACTTTTATATTACAACATAACAAAATTTATATTTGATTTTCTTAATTTTAGAACCTATAAATAATTTAATAAAATATATATGTAAGACAATTATTCTATTTTATAGGAATTCACGACAAATTAAACCTCGTGTTG
>NJDD01003203.1:21423-51990 GCA_002245505.1 Calephelis nemesis
TCTGTGTTCCTAATTTCAGACAAATCTGTTCAGCCATTCGAGCGTGAAAGAGTAAAAAAATTCCCATACATACTCACAAACTTTCGCATTTAAAATATTAGTAGGATAACATTTTGTCAGATTCTATACTTCTTATCGTCGGTGCTTGGTGGAATTCCATTCTCGATGCAATTTATTTAGAAACACTCGTACTTTCCACAATATATTTTATTATTTTTTATTTTATGATTTAGCCAACAACATTGTTGGGTTGTTGTTGGGTTGTTATATAGCCCTGATGATGCTTGTTATAATAACAAACAAACAAAGTTTTCCTCTTTATAAATACTAATATTTATAAAGAGGAAAACTTTGTTTGTTTGTTTTGTTGTAATGTATAGGCTTAAAAACTACTGGACCGATTTTAAAAATTCTTTCACCATTCGAAAGCTACATTATCCGCGACTGACATAGGCTTTGTTTCATCCAAATCGGTATAGTAGAAGCCAAGTTACGCAGGCGAAGCTGCGTGAAACTGCTAGTAAAATATATTGTGGAAAGTACAAGTGTTTCTAAATAAATTGCATCGGTAATATTTTGTCCATTTATCTTCTTTCACCTTCTATACATACATACAAAAATGAATCCCCATTTTGCTTGACCATCGCATCACGGCTGAACGGATGGACCAATTTTGGTAATTGTTTTTTGTTGTGTTATATATTTTTAGAAGAAGGTTCGTATAAGAAGAAAGACCGGGAAATATGTAACGAAAAAGGGAAACACAATACTTTATTTTTTTTTTACATAAAAAGTATCTGTCATGTCCCCGAAGAGGTAGGCAGAGGCAGAACCAAAGCACCCACGACTAGCCGAAGACACTAAGTCCCACAAAGTGATAGGTTTAAAGCCCGGTGAAGTTGTAAAAACCGCGAGGTTGGCAACACATTAGTCATTCAAAAAAAAATGTGATAGGTGGCAAGCCTATCGCTAACCCGGCACATATCCAATCCCGAGCAACTTTTTTTTTATTAGAAAATTGGAAAAACCCAAATTTCTTTTGTTTTTTGCCCGACCCGGGATTCGAACCCCGGACCTCATGCAGTCAAGACCAACAACTGAACCGCTAGACCACAGAGGTGATTTTTACATACAAACTGTTAATGACTGTTGCTGTCAAATGACACAAAGTTCGTTGGGTCGGCTAGTTGTATTTAGGCCAAAATGAGCATAGACAAAAATGTCGTTATCTCTTTCGGCGTGCATAATATCAACATCTCCCCGTGTTGGTCCGGGCTCCTTTGAAGAATAGACCATCTGCCTTCCTGCCAGGCATCTCGTAAAAGGCGAGCGAAGGCTTACTGTAACTAATACCGCGACACCTGACTAGGTGGTAGAGTTTCGCAGCGACTCACCCGGATTGGTACCACCGCCTTACCTATTCCTGCCGCCATAACGTCATGACGTGTTCCGATTCGGAGGGTAAGGTAGCCGGTAAATTTACTTTTGCTCAAGGCCTAACATCCCGGCCTCAGGTTAGCAGCGCACCATTACCACTTTTGGTGTCTCTAGGCGGCGGAAATTTCTTACCATCAGGAAATCCGTCTGCTTGTTGCCTTCCAATATCATAAAAAAAACATTTGTTAAAAAAAGACAAAGAGATGTTTTTAAGTTATATGTCGATTCGAAAGGTATTTATAGAATAATATATAGAACATTGTTGCACTTCTTTATATATTCCTATTTCTATGGTCTAGATTTCGACAAAATGTTATTGAAATGTAAATAATTTCGAGATTACGGTTGCTAAGGATATAAATCTATGGTAATTTATCAAAAATAGCGCATGTTTAATTTTTTTATTGTAGGCTACTGTTTGCACTCGGTGGTAGGCGCCCGGATCGGTACCATCACCTAACCTGTTCCTGCCGCCATAACGTCAGTGCTTGCCGTTGACGTATTCCGGTTCGGAGGTTAAGGTAACCTGTAAACTTACCTTTGCTCGAGGCCTAATATCCCGGCTTCAGAATCGTAGCGCACAATTATCACCTATGCTGTCTCTAGGCGGTGCTTATTGTTTAACCACCAGGAAATCCGTCTGCTTGTTTGCCTTCCAATATCATTAAAAATCAAAAAATATACATGCAGTAGTATAGTATTAATGCGCAACTGTGTAGGTGTTGCTTTATCTTAGATAAAACTTATAATAAAATTCTTATAAAAATGAAACCCGTTTTCCTTGGTCACGGCATCACGCGTGAATGGCTGGACCGATTTCACTCATTCTTTTTTTTGTTGTATTTGTTACTATTAGGAGAAGGTTCTTACGGAAAAAATATTAAGAAAATCTCTCGAAAATTTTGAAAAATGTACATTTAATTTTGCATATTTTAAAAAACGCGCTTAACGAATGTCAATGTCATTCACAGCCACAGATTATATTGAATTGAAAGAGCATCGTTTGATCGGAAACGTGGTTACCTAATTAAATTCGAGCATCATTTGTTCGGAAACGTAATAACATTGTAATTTTTCCCATACACACTGAACGGGCGCTACGAAGTTCGCCGGGACAGCTAGTTTAGGTATAAAATATATCACCCAAACCTTAGACGTTATGATTTCTGCTTGATTTTAATGCTTTTGCTATCGATACAATTAAATAATGTATAAGTCGTATCATTTAAATCCAAATGAAATATTAAGCCAAATGAATTATTACAGGAGTGTAACTATTGTTTCCTCTAAACCACAAATTGATAGTAAGGAGAACTGAAGTTGAACGCCAAAATAAAAAAATCAGATACGATCGACAAAAACGGACTCGTAGAAGTAGACTGACCTAAAAACTTCTTTTGTTAAGTAAATACAACAAACATCTCTTTGTTTTCATTTTCATGAGTGTAAATTTTATTACAAATTTTCAAGTATTTCAAACAAACAACCTCAGACAGTACAAGGAAGTAAATAAATATAAATTATCTTTATGTGGTTTTATACAGTACCGTCTTTATTATACAGCAACTTGGTCTTCGACTTATTGGGGGCCCCAGAACCCTTTACTTTTGAAAAATATAACACACAAGCTTCCGCAAGCGACTTCGTCCGCGTAAATTACTTTACGCAGCAAAAGCTCTCAATATAAAAAAATCCGCCGATTTTTAAACATTAGTGCTCCGCTCCCATCGGTCTTAGCGTGATGTTATATTTGTAGATTATACTCGTAGCCTTTTTCGATGAATGGGCTATCTGTCACAGAAAGCATTTTTCCAATCGCACCATTAGTTCCTTATATTAGAGCGTTCAAGCAAACAAACAAACTTTTAAGATTTATAACATTGGTGTAGTAAGTATTCAATGAATTACTTTTCGGTTTTAATTTAAAAATTACAAAAAATGTGAAAATTTAACCATTTTATATAAGGATTTTTAGAATAATTTTTCTCAAAGTCAATAGGTCGAAAATTTGACGATTCGAAGAAGTAACATGTGTAAAATCTGAAAATGTTTTTTGAATTTCACCTCCAACATGGCTAACAACATTATATAAACACAGGATACAATGCAAAATGATAAATATGACTATTTTAAGCTATGATGTAATATGTACCACGGATGATAATTGAAATATTGTTATTATATTGCCTAACGGTTTCGCTAATTATAGCATCTTCAGGGCCACAACTTTATAAATGATTTATAACTAGCTGTTGACAGCAACTTCGCCCGCGTTTTCACAGGAACGATCGGGAATAAAAGTAGCCCATATGTTAATCCAGTTAACAATCTATCTGTGTTCCAAAATTCAGACAAATCCGTTCAGCTGTTCAAGCGTAAAATAGTAACAAACACCCATACATACATACTCACAAAGTTTCGCATTTATAACATTAGTAGGATTTAAATGTTAGTTAAAGTACACATAAATAATCACAGTAGTTCATGCTACGAGTGTTATCAATAAATACCTTGACATTAGTTACAACTTCATAACACACATTATATTCAACAAATCAATTATTTTCATTGCCATACTTATACGTAATAATGACGACGGTTTTTACAGTAATTGCGCTGATAATCAACTTTGCGAAAAGTAAAGTTTTCCCCGTGTTGATCCGGGCTCCTTTGCAGAATAGACCAACTGCCTTCCTACCAGGCAGCTCGTAAAAGGCGAGCATAGGCTTACCGTCACCAACACCGTGACATTTTACTAGGAGGTAGAGTTTCGCAGCGACTCATCCAGATTGGTACCACCACCTTACCTATTCCTGCCGCCATAACGTCATGACGTGTTCCGGTTTGGATTGTAATGTAGCCGGTAAACTTACTTTTGCTCGAGGCCTAACATCCCGGCCTCACGTAGGTATCAGGAAATATGTCTGCTTGTTTGCCTTCCAATGTCATCAAAAGTAAGGTTTAGATTAAGACGCTTTTAAAAGCCTCGGGTCTATATTAATATTATAAAATAAAAAAAAGGTCAGCCTATGTCAGGTAATATCTCAGGCTCATAAAGTAATAGTTGTAAAGTAATTTTAAAAAATACGGATTACACAGTACATGTGTGATTTTAAAATGACAATTACTTAATTATAGCACCTTAGAGGAATCAGTTACCGAGGGCGGTATTCCCAAACGATTATGACTTAGGAACCTTTAAGAAAAGAGCGTACTCATTCCTTAAAGGTCGGCAACGCATCTGTGATACTTCTGGTGTTGCGGATGTCCGTGGACGGAGTTGATCACTTTCCATCAGGTGACCCACTTGCTCGTTTGCCTTCTCTTCTATTAAAAAAATTATCTTAATGTCAAGTCCCTTACGGAGTAGGCAGAGCGTATTGAGTGTGAAACGTCACAATCCTTGCAAACCTTCCTACTTTTCTCTACATTCATTACTCTCTTCATACAAACACACCGGTTTCCGAGAATCTAACACCACCTTGGATAAAATCCTATATTTTTTATCGTGGAATGTCAACCTAGGTCTCCCCGGGTACCAACATCCATCCACAAAGGAACACATTGTATTTCTGTTAACATTTCTTTCATGTCATTCTTTCCACATCAACGAAACGACGGAGCATGCTTCCCATTTTTAACCCCCGACAGAAAAAGAGGGGTGTTATAAGCTTGACGCGTCTGTCTGTCTGTGTGTCTGTCTGTATGTGGCATCATAACTCTCGAACGCATGCAATAATTTCAATTAAGTTTGTTTTTGTATTAAAGGTAACTTATGTGCGAGTGTTCTTAGACATGTTTGACGAAAATCGGTTGAGCCATTTAAAAGTTGTGGGGTTTTTTAAAGGGAAATTGAGTTCTTATGCCGGTTTTTTTTTATATTTAATGAAATAGTTATTACACCAACACTTTATTTTAACGCCACTCTTTTTCGGATCACACTGTTACGAATGCAGCGTTGTTCGAGTATAACAACATTAATAATTAGGTATATTTATATTAAAATCTCTCTAAACACACAGATTTTAATATATCTGTGATATGATAAATATCTGTGTCTGTACACAGATATCTTATTACGTGAACCCGGAGGGCAGCCACGAACCGAACGGGCAATGAACTTCTACTTATTTTTGCTCACCTAATTTATGACTCTAGCTGACCCGGCGAACTTCGTACATATCGCTTGACATTAACAGCTAGCTACTAACAGTTTGTATGGATTAAAGCATTGTTTTTCCCACATTTCCCGACACTTTCCCGTCTTTTCTTTATATAAAACATAACAATAACGAACAAAACAAAAAAAGAATTAGCAAAATTGTTGTATCCGTTGAGGTTTGATACGATGACCACTCGAAAAGGGGATTCATTTTTATATAAGCACTAGCTGACGCAGCAAACTTCGTATCGCTTGACATTAATGCTTCGATAGTAGCGCAGTCAGTTGGACCTAATGTAAAACATTCGGAAATCAACGACTACTTATTATTAAAAAATAATTGAAAAAACATTTTCCAGGAGACCAAATTGTGAATCTAAACCATTCTCGAATCCCCTCGAATGATTTCATCAAAATCGCTCCAGTCATCTAGGAGTTCAGTGACAAAGACACAAACACAAGAATTATATATATAAAGATTTAGATATTCCCAGTTAGATAAGCTTGTACTAGCAAAAGAATATAATCAGCTCTAAGTGACAGTGAAGATAAGAGACAACCATAGCCTATAAAATAAACACCATAGATATTATGATTGGCGCGTCACTGTCCTGTGGCCGGAACTCGGGATGTTCAAGTATGACGGCTACTCTATCCTCCAGACTGGAATATGACAGAGTCATTAAGCGGCTCTTAGTCTAAGTCATTAAGAGATACAGGCGTGAAGATACTTTTCTACACAATAAGTAAGTACCTATAAAATATAATACGGAAAACGACATTGAATTAACTCTTGAAGTTATTGATGTCGTCTGGAGAAAAATCACTAGAGACAGGCCCCAGTGGAGAAGCCCCAGGATGCCTTTAAAGGCAAACTGAGATAAGATACATTTTATACTCTGGCTGAGCACTCTGCTCGCCCACTAGCCCGGTGACGTTATATATTATATTCCCATAGGGAAGGTATATTCCCATATCTATCTATCTATATACCTACTTATTTAAAAATCTATTACGCGTAGTCATTGCATTGCGCCTGAACAGATGTACCAATTTTGATATTATTTTTATTTTGTCAGTTTTTGTCAGGGAAAAATTGCCATGAAGAAAATAACCCGGAAAATTTCAAGAAATATGGGAATGTAATACTTAAAAAGTTTTCCATTCAAACTAAGCATAAGTAGATTTTAATGCAAGGCGATACGAAGTTCGCTGGATTAGCTTGTATATTATAAATAATGAGGATTAGATGTAGGAATATTATATGATAGTTTTAAGCACCTATTTACTTTGACCGCCTCGTTGGTCGAGTGGCTAACGTACACGCTTAACTACATCGACCAAAACACGAGGCTCGGGCTCGATTCCCGACGGGGGCAGGCATTTGTGTGATGAACATTTAGATGTCTGCATTTCCGGTTCTGGGTGTTTATTAAATATATTCTATTTAAGTATTTCTACGTAGGTATTGGTATCGTTGACTAACACCCATAACACAAGCATATAATTTACTTACTTTGGGGTTAGATTCAATTCGTGTGAGTCGTCCAAGTTATATTTATTATTATTATTTATTTAATTATTTCGAGATTTTTTTTATTATCCTTAACAATTTACATAAAAACATTAATTAAATCGGAAATGTTTTCATTCTATTTTCAGTTCTACGCTGTTATTGTAAAGAGAAAATATTTATATCTTTGTTTGCTTATAAATTCTAAAACCTATTAAACAATTTTAAAAACTCTTACTATTTGATAAAGCGATACCTATTTGGTGCAATTTAAAATAAATTTAAAGAGGGAAAGTTATTCAAAATTAAAAAACTTAAATTTTTTGTAAACCGCCATTCTCATTTCAGAAATAAAATTTCCACAAGTCTATAGACTTATCAAAATTCAGCAAAAAAAAAAAACAAATCCGGTTGTGTATTGTCACTGTGACAGCCAGTCACATTTCTTTTTCAATGTATTCAGACATTATTTACAAAAAATGATTAGTTTTCATGAAAATAAGATTAGTAAACATGGATCGTTGCGAAAGTGAAACCACAGCAAACAGTTTGTTATTATACGTCAAGTAAAAGTTTACTTCGTAATGGATATGTCATAAATACGACATTTGGAAGAGGACAACAAAGTCTTAAATCTGTCACCCAAAGACTACAATACTCTACTGTCACCTGTATTTAAAGCATCAGCTGTTTTTTTCAACACAATGTTTTTGCTTTAATAACATTTACTATTGATCTTAGATATTCTAGACAAATATAGCTTTATTCATTTCGCATAAATAAATCCTATTTCTTAGCGATTGATATTTAAATTACTATTGATATATTACTCCAGAAGATTCACAGATAAATACATAAACAACAATATAAAAAGCTATAATTTTAACCAATACGGGAAATTAATCGTTGAGTGATATAATATATAGTTGATAAATAATTCCGACCTGTAGGTCTTCATTGTATCTCGATCTGGCAGATCCTGCGGTGGGGCGTTCCAATAACAGCAGTTCAGTGAGAACTATTACACCAAAGACGGCAAAAAACATGATGAAGATAAAAAAGCTGATGTTGGCGCGTTCTTTTGCGCGCGAAGGAGCCGCGCGCGCCCGCCACCGCATAATGTTGGTAGCACACTCGCGAGCATGGACAACTCGGCAAAAGCCTAATCGTCACTCCGCGCGGCACAGAACTGAGGCAAAAGCCAAAAGCACTCGGTCACTGGGGCCGCGGCGGCGTCCCTTCACGCATAATACAACGCACCCTTATAAACAATGACAGGGAAAACTGACTGTTTGCTCAGGGTTACACAATTTTTTACCCAATTTCCTCAGAATCACAAATAAAAAAATATAAATTTCAAACACCATTTTGTAATTTAAACCAGAAAATCGTGTATATTTTTAAGACATCCTGTCACGTATATTAAATCAAATACATCTATGACGTGGATGTATCGAGTTAAGAATAATTTAAACTTACTTTTCTTGTACAGACGAAAATATTTCTAGAAAATTTTCCCACAAATATCGCGTTGATATAAAAACTTGTAACTCTGATTAAGTTCGAAGCCAAGTACGCATGCGCGCAACCCACCCTCGGTCAATGAGTTTCTTTGACGACGACTGCCGATTCAGAATTTCAGAAGCTTTCCGCTTATTGAATCTACATGCGACTATTACCACGAGTTGCTTCTCATCTGATTTCAATGTTTTTATTATTTGTTTATTTAACCCAAGCTAGGATAGCGCTAAGTCGATTTTTTTTAGAAATAAGAAGCGAGGACCTTGTAGAATAATTATTTATAATTATAAAGATTTATAATTATTTATAAGTATTGAATTCAATAAACTTAGTATGATTTGTGTCATAACTTTCTAGCCTAAAACCGTGGCAACGGACTAAGTTTTATTTATTTTAACAAAAATTTTAAAAAAATATAAGCACAGTTCTAGGTAAAAAATAAAAAAAAAATATTAACCCTGTACAACAAAACAGATAAAAAAAAGAGTTATATTTTACTCCAAACCCAAGCCCAAAATTGTTTATATTGTATTGTATAACTGTAGGATTTACAGTGTTTTTCTCATGTTGGTGGCTGAGTAAAATAGACCATCTGTCTCTGCCAGTCAGCTGATAATAGACGAGCACAGGTTAAAATAATTCATTATTAACAAAACTGTTGATGGTAGAGTGCTGTGCATCAACTTGCCTGGGTAATAATTTGCCGCCTTATCCTCGACCTTTTGTCATGTTCCGGTCCAGAAAAAGGAAAAATAGACACAATAGAATACAATAAAATATTTTTACTCGAAGTAATTATTCAGGAATATATTTTTCGAAAGTCAGCATATTGTTGTGTACGATCAAAACTTAACATTGTTTAACATAAACGGAAAAGAATAGAGTAGAAGGTTGTTGTTAATGTTTTGAATCAAATTGAAATTCATGTCCTTCTTTAATTGACGTAGGTATATTCTAATTAAAGGATTAAAAAGTTAACCAAGGACAATATTTATTTTAATTCGGAAGGACGTGGAGTGGCTAGCGTACACGCCTAACTACATCAACTACTACCAACCGCGAGGCTCGAGTTCGATTCCCAACGGGAGCAGGCATTTGTGTGACGAGCGTTTGGATGTCTGCGTTTCCGCGTCAGGATGTTTGTTAAATTTGTTCTGGTGTCTATTTATGTGTTTCTATGTATTAGTATCGTTGACTAACACCTATAACAAAAGTATATAATTTGCTTACTTTGGGGTTGGATTCAATTTTTGTAAGTTGTCCTGGGTTATTTATTTATTTATTTACAGCAAGTAAAAAATTACAAAAGTTGTTGACAAATTAAGTTATATTTTATGGGATAAGACAGCAAAAAAGCACATGGCTCTCTTTGTACTGCAATACTACAAACGTGATCTATACATTAAAATATCCATTAGTTTTACGAAGTGTCTGATAATCTTTTCTTTAACTTATCTGACAAATAAGAGAAAATAATTACAAAAGGGGCTTTTGTATTTTGTTTAACTAACTGAAATTAAATTGGTATAACTAAAAACTTAGATTTTTTTTAAAACAAACTCTTTAAGTTGGAGAAAATTACAAAATATAGCAAACATATAAGATGCCTTTTTTATGGTAAGCGGCAATCATGGCTTATAGAGCCCTGTCAGGCTAGCATGGCAGAATTGGCAAAATTGGGAAAAAAACATAAATTTTTAACTAAATAGTTGCTAATTAGTTGCCAAAACAACGATTTTGTTGCTTGTGCCAATCCCTAGAAATCGCAAATAATGCTATCGTAATATAAAGGTAGCAAGATAACTTAGTAACATAAATTATTTTCCTTTGATCTTAACAGAAGGTTTAGTTGCTATTTTGTTGCTAAATCTTAGATATTGCACAAAAAATTAATAACTTTTTTTAATTTTTCTGATCTTACTAACTTGAAACTGGTTTCTTCTGAAGTACAGAGTGTTCTGAATTTGTTACTCATCTCATCAGGAGGCTACTCAAATACAGTCTAAGAACCAGCAACAAAATAGTTCACCTTGATCGGCCGAGTTTTGTTTTAATTCTCTTTCTTTTTGCTATTTTGAAACTGGTTTTTTCTGGAGTAAAGAGTATTCTGAATTTGTTGCTCATCAGGAGGCTACTCAAATACACTTTGAGTATCAGCAACAAAACAGTTGAAACCGGTAGGCGGATTTTTTTTACTTCTTCATTCTTGTTATCTTGAGTTTGGTTTTCAACAATTTTTCACTGTTAATAACAAGCGTATTAGCAAGTGTTAATTCAACCTTCAATTCAGTATTTAAAATTGTATAATGACTATGATCCGGTCCAATGAGACAAGCTGTTTAACTAAAATGTAAAACATAAAATTTTATTCTGAAAAATCAATAATTTCTTAAAAGTTTTTTGTCTTACACTTTAGTTAGTATTAATGAATAATTATATTGATCTATTCGGTTGATAATAAAGATTTCAGTGATTTTTTCAACTGTATAAAATAACCTCAATGCTTCAAACTGCTACTTGGTTGGCTAATAGTGATTGTACTTCAATTTTACTATTTACAATAATTGATGAAATATTTAACTTATTTTAATTAGTAGAATTTTATTTGATTTAAGAAATTATCATTGTCAGTATTTACTATCTACTAGTTCATTTATTAGTAATGTAACTCAGTTAGGTACAAATTAATAGAATGCATAGATTTTTTTTTCAAATTATGCCAAGATGTAACTTCTAAAGTTCTAACGTGCGTACACAAGTACCTACACACACAGCTCTTAAATTTTTAATCTCAAAACAGGATAAGAAATTTAATTAATTACAAATCAGTTGAAAATAAATTTATGTATATACTCAGTATTGTGTTTTAATTGACGACTTAAATGTCAATCATATTACGATTACGATTTTTCGTATATTATGTAAACAATTTAATGTTATTAGCACAAATTTTAAATTAATATGTACTATGTAGTTATTAAGTATATTTACTCATCGAGTTGATAAGATCCTGTTTTTTCGTTGATTGAAAATTGACTTTTTTGCAAAGTGCTTGCAGTGTTTCTACAATATTACGTATTGTATTTTGTTGTCGGAGCACAAAGTGTTTTTTTATGTGAGAATTCAACGAACAAGCACATGTCTCTCCTGGTTAAAAGACAACCGTGATCTATAGACACCATAGATGTAGTGTACGGTAGACAGGCTTAAATTTAATTATAGTTTTAAAATGTTATGGTGATAAATAATTAAACTAGTTAAAAATATAAATAATTGATTTAAAAGTTAAAGCATATGTAATAAAATAATATTTTTTATAAATATTAAGATATTTGCACACCAAAATGTTGATATACTTACTTAAATATTTTTGTAACATCTCATTTACACACATATTCCGCAAATAAATAATTCTCTTTCTTTCTTACAGGTGCTTCACTCTCCTGAGGCTGGCATGAAAGGCCTATTGTGCAAGTTAGTAAACTAATTTGGATAGTATCAAATCACAAGTAGGTAATAAACAATTCCCATTTTCTTGTCTATATGTTGCACGTATTTCTTTTTAATTATAAGAAATACGTAGTTCTTATAGAAGAAATTAGAAAACCAGTGGGCTTATTTGTCTTTCAATATAACAAAAAAAGGCACAAAATTAAATTTGTGTAACTTTCATCTTATTTTGTCTACGTGATCCACCGTTTTAGAAATTCGTAGAATCATAGTATGTAGTGTTCTGGCTTTAGGATATAGTAGCGGCGCAATTGTTATTTAATGTACATTAATATCGTCGACTAACACTCAAAACACAAGCATATAATTTGCTTACTTTGGGTCTACATTAATTAGAGCATCTCGGCCAGGACATATTCATTTAGGTATATATTTGGCCCAGCGGTCACTCAAACCACAAAACATCAACAAGCTAAAAATTTGATAGTCAATTCTTCTGTACATACGTTATTTTTGTATTTTTGATAAAAGATTGGCCTATAACTAACGGAGTTGATGTCATATTTTTATACTCACTCATAGTTTTGTCTGTCTCGACGATGTGGTTAATTTTTTTGCAGTTTTACAGTTCTTAATTTTTTTATGTTAATGGAAGGCAAACAAGCAGACGGACTTCCTGATGGTAAGAAATTCACGCCACCTAGAGACACCTGGAGGTATAGTAAAGGTATACCTTTATAGTTCTGTACAATCTAATAAATCTATATAGCTCTATATATAGAGCTGCGGTGTTTTAGTGGCGTTAGTGCGGTGTATCAAACCAGTCGCAAACACAGTACACGATTACTATGTTCGTGTATGCAACAAAATTTGTATGTTTTAAGATATTTGATAATAAAAAGTTTGACAGGACGGCAAGAATTGTGATTTTGGCATTTCAGGCTACTTCATAAAGGACCTGACGTGAAGATATATAGATAAGTATATAACAAACACCCCGTGTTGGTTCGGGCTCCTTTGCAGAATAGACCATCTGCCGTCCTGCCAGGTAGAAAGACGAGCATAGGGTTGCCGTCACTAGCACCGTGACATCTGACAAGGTGGTAGAGTTTCGCAGCGACTCGCCCGGATTTGTACCACCGCCTTACCTATTCCTGTCGCCATAACGACATGACGTGATTCGGTTCGGAGGGTAAGGTAGCCAGCAAACTTACTTTTGCTCGAGGTCTAGCATCCGAGCCTCAGGTTGGCAACGCACAATTACCACCTAGGTGTCTCCAACAGGTGTGAATTTGTTACCATCAGGAAATCCGTCTGATTGTTTGCCTTCCTATAACATAAAAAAAACATGGGGTTGAAATAATTCAAATGAAAAGTTATTGATAAAAAAGTAAAGTTTTTTAATTTTGCAGTGATTAATGTTAGTCGTCATCGTTAGGGGGCGACACGTAGCCTTAGTACTGTGTAAAACAATTAGTATAAAAAGGCCGCAAATTTCCTCCGGCATTAGCAAGAAAACGCTCCGAGCTTCAAGAAAAGGAAAGAAAAGAGAAGGAAAGTGGTTCTCCAACAAGAAAATTCCTCCCTGACTCTTGTACATAGTAGTCTATATCTATACTTATAAAATAACATGTCTTGACTGACTGATTCATCATCGCCGAGCAAAAACTGTGTGTAAAACAGAGGTTGAAAATTTGTATGAAAGTCCTTATCAATGTGGTACAAAGTCTTTAATTAAAATAATATTTTAAATTAATCAGTAAATATATTAATTGACACGCCAGTAAAGCCGCGGGTAACGTATTTTAGGGTACTGTTTTATATGGAAACAGTCCCATAAGTTACGTTAAAAGGCCCCCTAAAGTATAGAGGCTCTTGGTGAAATCGGGCATAAGTCTCACAATACAATGTGATAGGTGGCAATCCTATCACCAATCGGGCACATATGACATATCCAATCTCGAGAAACGTTTTTTTAATTAGAAAATAAACAATTTTCTTTTTGTTGCCCGACCCGGAATTTGAACCCGGGACCTCGTGCAGTCAAATCCAACCACACAAGCACAACCAAGAACGCAGAGGCGATCTATAAAGTTTAATATATAAAGAGTTTGTCTGGCGCTGACTAAAGAAGAATTAAAGTAACCAAGGAATTGTACAATTATTTCTACATTCCACTGGCTCCCGCCCCGGAGCTATCCCCAACTGTCAGGTCCATCGCCGATTTGTGAGGATACCTACGAAGAACTCCTTAGGGCTCAAGATTTTGTTTAAGATGTGTTGCCAGTGCCATTCAGAGGAATATATATTCATTTCATTTCATTCATACGTAATAAGTGGTACGAGGAAAGCTCAATGTCGGAGTCAAGGTATTAAGAGTCCGACCACCCAAGCCGGACGCCGGCAGGTATGCACCGCATTTTTGTGGACCTACCTAGGCCACCATCGCGCACAATTGACCGAATGCCCACTTGGATTGAAGGTGCCGTACCTGTGGCGCCACCGAAAGAAGCCATGTGTTCGATACCACATGAATAATTTGGGACCACAGCATCCAGAACAATGACTCCGAGGGAAGATAGACTTCACCAACGCGGTAACGCAGAACGCAGGGCAGTAGATGGCTGCATACAAGACAGAGAAATTAGCGAAAACAGAAGCCCATCATCTCAAATGTCTCTAGTAGAGAAACGTCTGGAGGCTTCGGAATAGAAGTCTGTAATACACGACGATGATGAACGACGTCGTGAGAATGAAGAGAGTGTAAACAAATGGATAGATAGATAGAAGCGTAGAACATATGGAGTGCCACTTCACTGATACCTCATACCGGGGTGGATTCATGCACCACCAAGCAGGGTGAGGATTCCATGAAAAACAGGAACGCTAAGTCAAGCGGCATGAATATATCAAACACACCATTACTATTACACATAAAACTATCTAGTTTTTTACAGTTTTCAATAATTTTTAAGTTATTTTTCTTCAGTGTCGCATTACGTTACCTGCCCTAATATATATGCATATATGTTTGTAACCCCTTCAAAAACTATTAAATCTATTCCTACAAAACTTTTTGAACAGAAGATCTAAAGATTGCTCCAACATCCGAAGTCACAAATTAATGGAATGTGTTATTAACACCAGTAGGTTTTCCACTAATGAAACCATTTTAAATACTTAATAACAACTGTATTAACATTTAATACCTGTCACGTGCAATAAAAAGTATACACGGGCAGAGATTCAAATAAATTTTCACACTTAAAATTTTAAAAACAAATTGTTATGTGTTAAGTGGCAGTTCATATTAAATAACCATCCGAGATTCTCTTAACAATGTAAAATTCTCAATTTTATAATTTATTTTTATTTATTTATTGTGAAACATTTTTGCAAAATAAGTGTCATGATGCTTTTTCAGAAATCCTTAAAAGAAAAATAAACTTTGTAATATTTTATTAACTTTTTTCACTTTAGCCCGTCGTCGACGAATATTTTTTGTATAGTTACCTTAAGAACACTTTTGGCTATTGAGGTCGTAAATCATTTAATTGAACCTGTAAAAGCTCAATAAAAATAATTATAAGATCGACATATTTCAAAATATCTAATCTAAAAGCCGAAAATCCGGCAAATTGAAATTACTTATAAAAAACAAATAAAGTAGAATATTTCAAAAATGGTTATATTAAGGATAGAGTAGGTATTTATTAATCATATCAGTCAGAAATTATGGAAGCTGTACGCCCTTAAAGATACGAAAACGAACCTTAAATACTGGATACTCGCCAAATTTTTAAGTATCAAAATCATACGCGAAGGATTAGAATTAGAAAAGCCTATGTTGTCAAAATCAAATCTAAAGTGTCGAATAGTTCTGTCTTATTCAGCGTTGCCAACTCTTAGTCTTTTTTAGGATCTACGTATTTTAAGCCCTTCTTGCAAACCTACGAACTTTAGTCCCAGAATCTACGTATTTTCTATCAAGGTTGTTTAATTTTTCAAAATAGACTGAATTGGCATAGTTTCCTTGATTTCCCGAAAAAAAACTAAAGTTTCATTTCATACGAATGCACACTCGCTTCGCCACTCAACATATCGCGCATGACTCATGTCACATGGCTGATGGCTTATATGAAATTTGCAATATGCCGTGACTGTGTGAAACGAAACATCATGACGTCAAAGTGAATTTTAAACTTAAAAATATGATTTTTGCGGCATCGTTAAAGATGGCCGTATTTTTTTTTTAATCAATAAACTACGTGTCAATTATTATGAGTAAAATTGGTTAATTTCAGTTTTGGTCATTTAAAGAGCACAGGTGAAATAATTATGAAGAAACTAGTGTATTCCCTCGTTGCCGCCAAATTTCACAAAATGAGCTTGAGTAAAGTGCCCACCGCTTTACTCAAGACCCTGACAAGACATTCTATTACGACTAATGACTTTATTATTTGATAAAACGACTTGAAAATATATAAAAAAAATATTTATTAATACGGAAGACGTGGCTGTATGGACTCAAATCTTTTGCCTTTTCCCGGCTAGAATAAAATTAAACGACAACTAAAAAGTATTTCAAACGAAAAATAAAAAATCGACCGGTTGCCTAAAACTAAAAATTTAATTGAATTTGTTGGTTTCGAAGAAGTTGTTTTATTTCGATATTTTTGAAGTTATACTTTTTTGGCGCGTTACACTGTCACACTGTCACGAAAAACCGACATGATGAAGTTAGCTATAGATAACATTTTAGTTTTTCAAAAAAAGGTACCTTCAATATTAAATAAACTTTATTTGAGTGAATAATGCATTATTGAAGTTATACTTCTTTTGGATGAATGATGATGAAAAAATTTTGAGGGTAAATTTTTACGATGCGCGAGCACACCGTCACGAAAAACCGACATGATGAAGTTAGCTATAGATAACATTTTAGTTTTTCAAAAAAAGGTACCAACAAAGTAAAAGTAAGGACATCTACGTATGTTTGCGTGAGAACTGACAACTGTATTCACAATATTTCTTTATTTCTATGGTTAGTGTCATTTTGTCTACAAATGTAAAATAAGGCAAAAGATAAAATTTTTATAAAGATTTTTATCTTATTACGCCGAAGAAGTATAACTTCTAACGCGTGTACATAAGTACACACACATTTTTTTTAACTTCCAAAAACTATCATAAGAGACAGGCTTCCCACTGACACGCTAACAGCCTTACTTTTTAGGAAAAGTGGAATAAAAAAACCGCGAGCCTTCGCAGGAACATAGGTATTAAAAATTTTAATAAATATATGTATAAATTTTATTTGTATGAAAATGATAATAAACATTTATAATTTAAATAAATTGATGATGACTCTGAAAGTAGCAAACTAGTGGCAATTCATCGATTTTTTTTGTTTACAAACAGTATTTTTTTAATTTACTGTTTGCTGGCAACTACTTTTAGGATTATATAAATTGACATTTTGTTCACTTTTACCTACGCCTTTATCAAAATCCGAGTTGGCAGCACTGGTCTAATTGTCAAAACTCAAATGTCAATTTACGATTATTTTTTAACATAATATTTGGTCTCTGCCTCTGGTGCACATTATTTTAATTTAACAATGGGCAAACCTGAGGATCCTGTACAAGATGATAATGTTTTCAGAGCGTTTGTTAGTGCTCTTTATAGAACAATAGACTCCCCTGTTACATGGTTTAGAGGTAATAAATTAACATCTAAACATTAGTTATGTAAGTGCGTTCTTCATGTTCTCTTTTGTTACAGAATCTGTGGTGGTTCCTAACCAGCAGAAATATCCCTGGTACCACAGGCAATATCGACGAGTACCCACCATCGACCAATGTTATTCAGATGATGTTGTGTGTGATTTTGAAGCTAATTCTCAGTTTAAACGTGACAGGTTATTTTTTGATGTATTTGTTATTGGTTTTAGATTTTATTCGGACATACTTCAGATACATGTACACTGGGCTTATTCTGCAAGAGTTTGGGGCGAATATATTTATGTATGTAGGTATATTCAGGGAAGCAATTGAGTACACAATAACTTAAAAAGTCTGAAGCTAGTCCAGAATTACACATATAGAAAAATTCATTTTGTGTAAACAACTTTTCATATTTTTGTGATCATAACAGTATATTATGTAGACAATAATATTTATAAAATTTGCATATGCTTTTAAGCAGTATTGATCCAAAACAAGCTCCAGATAAAACTGAAACCAAACTTTAGGTCTTACAGTTTTACCCAAAATGGAAACCGCAACTAAAACTTATTTAAAATTTCTATATTTCGCAGGGACTCATTTCTATATTTCGTGGTAGAATTTCGCAGCGACTCATCCGGATTGTTACCACCGTCTTACCTATTCCTGCCTCCATAACATCATTACGTGTTCCGCTTCGTAGGGTAAAGTAGCCGGTAAACTTAATTTTGCTCGGGCCTAACATCCGGGCCTCAGGTTAGCAACGCACCATTACCAACTTTGGTGTCTCTAGGCAGTGTGAATTTCTTACCATCAGGAAATATGTCTGTATGCTTTCCAATATCATAAAAAAAACTTATAAATGCAATAACCAGAGGGCAGAATTTGGCAAAGACTTACCATCAAGTACCTCTTCTTGCCTGCATTCTACTTTTGTAAGTTAGGCTTAAGTGATATACCTACTTAATAACTATCACTATGTAAATCATATTAACAACTTTCAGAAGAAACAAAAACATTATTTTAATTTCATAGAGAGAAAACTAAAATAGCTGTTACTTTTTTGTAATATTAAAGTAACTTGAAGTTACATTATGAACAAATTTAATATAGGTATTGCAGCCTCAGAATGAAAAATTATTGTTATCATCTGTTGTACATATGTAAAAATGCATCTCCTACTAATAGCAGGGTGTGTTACTCTGTATTTTAGGTGTTATTGGGTGGCTGATTCTCACAGAGGGTCATACATAAACCTACTAAATTCCTTGCAAAATAGAAGATTAACACTTGTGACTCAATTTTCCCAAGGAAGTGTAAAATTAAAATGGGTGTGGACTGATAATTTTTCTTTTGCAAATAATTAATTATTTTTTGTTTAAATTAATTACAAAAAATAAAACTATTTCAATGGGTATTTGTTTTTATAATTAAGTAATTTAATATTCTAGCTATGATGTGCAAGATAAGCATTTTTCTGACATCTTAATTTTCAATGTGGTTGTCAGAATTTGTAGGTACTCTTTTTTTATCTTAACTTATATTTTGTTAGGTTTTGAATCTCTTGTTGGTTATTTGTTAATCTATTCTATTATATTTCTATAAGACATATTTATTCCAATACTTTATTATAAAAAATAAATAAGTAACCCTGAACATTTTGACATTATTATAATAAAATATGTATTTTAAAATGAAAGGACAAAGAAAATATAATCACTACATTTTAGGTAAAGTGTGAAAAGGTTAAGCAAATCTGTAATACTAACTTTGAACAATAAAATAATAATAATTAAAAAGACACAGTGTCAAATATTGATAAATTGTCAAATGCGATCTAATAAATTGAACCAACTTTAGTAGGCACAATCTACAAAAAATGGTCCTCATTAGTGCTCATTTATGTAACGGAAATGCCAAAACAGCGTTTTAAAATTATCTGCTTATTGATTATAATATGATGTTCCCATGGCCTGTTTATAATTAAGACTTAACTAAATAATAATAATAATAAACATCCCTGGACAAGTTACACAAATTGAATCTAACCTCACAGTAAGCAAATTATATGCTTGTGTCATGGGTAGTCAATGGTACTAATACAAAAATACTTAAATATATACCAGAATAAATACACCTGTACTCGGAAATGCAGACATGTTAATGTTCATCACACAAATGCCTGCCCCTTTCAGGAATTGAACCCGAGCCTTATGGTTAAAAGATGTAGTTACCTGTGTTCACTATCTACTTGACTAACAAGGCGGTCAAACTGTGTATAAAGAAAAAATATTAAATTGTATGTTTATTTTAAGGGCTGTGGATTCAGAAATTTTAAACATACTGCGTATGCGCTATGAAGATTGCATGTTGTATGAATCACCGGACCATCTAACTGTTTGCAAACCTCTATGGGATAGATACAGAGATGCAGAAGAAGCCTGGTTTATTAAATGTAAGTAGTTTAATATTTTTTTCCTGGTCATACAAATTGAATCTAACCCTAAAGTAAAATTATATGCTAGTGGGTATGGGTGGCTATGGGTATTAATCAACGATTTTAATACATAGAAATACTGAAATAGTTATCAGAATAAATTTAATTTAAGACCCGGAAATGCAGACATTTATATGTCCATAACACAAATGCCTGCCCCCGTCGGGAATGGAACCCGAGCCTCGCAGTTGGTTGATGTAGTTAGGCATGTACGCTAGCCACATGACCATTGAAACGGTCAATAATATATTCTTATACACCTAATTGAAAGTTTGTTTTAGTTGCAAATTTAATAATATATAGGGCACACTAGAAGTATTGCACATTTAGCTAATTGGAAATATTTGAATTTCAAATGTTATATTTTTAAAACGTTGCAACCTTCTTAGTAATAAAAAAAAATTGGCGGGAAATAATTTGTCAATTGTTTTTTTATCACACATCAAAGTTCTACTTACACAACGAAAATGGAATTAAGTCGAAAAGATCTTAGAGCGATGATTTTTTTATGATTTTTAAAGTTTTCTTTCTCTGCAAGACTATGCCACTTGTCTTGAAAATGCTTTTGGGAGAGAAGCACTTTGTTTGAGCACCGTGAGGCGATGGTTGGCTGAATTCGAGAGAGGTCGAGTTTCTTTACATGACGAATTTTGCAAACAGCGGCCACTAATTGAATAAAACCACCGGAGTACCTATGAGACAATTTGAGGACTGTTGGGGATTGGTATGAGCCAAATTCAGAAAATTTTACATGAAGAATTGAAAGTTCGGAAACTTTGTTGTTGTTGGATCCCGCATGAACTGACAGCGTAGCAGAAGCGGGCGCACATGGAATGGTGCTTACAGATGCTACTGAAGTGCGACCACGGACATTCTTATGCTGTGTAAGACATTGTCAAAAGAGACGAGCCGTGGATTTATTGTTTTGAACCCGAAAAAAAACAGCAATCTTGTGAATATGTGTTTGAAAATGAGAACAGCCCAACAAAAGAGAGTCAGGCGAGAAACGTTGGTAAAAAAATGATTGCGTTTTATTTCTCAGCTATAGGTCCCATCCGTACAATTCCACTTGAAGATCATGAGTGTTAATGCCGAGTACTATTCTACCATTTGTTTACCCAGGGTGTTAGAAAAAGTTCGCAAAAGACCACCCAAAAGCCGCATTGTCCTACACCATGATAACGCTTTTTCACACACGGCCAACAAAAAAAAGTCATTTTTAGCTTACTCTCGTCACTCATCCTGCGCATAGCCCCGACCTAGCACACTGTAATTTCTGTAAATCAAAGATTTGATGAGAGGTTTTACTTTTACCAACTCCGAAGAGGCAGTGATAATGTTCAATCAGCATATAGAAAACATGCCTTCAGATCTGTGGTTCTCCTGTTTTAAAAAAATGGTTCGATCGCATGAAAAAATGTTTAAAATGTAAAGGAGATTATTTCGAAAAGTAATAAACATTATATTTTGGTCATAACATGTTTTTTTAAGTTATGCAAAACTTATAATGTGACCTGCGTATCTCACAGTTTCCATTTGTTTTATTTTGACCGTCTTGTTGGCCGAGGGCTTAGCATTATATTTGTAACCCGACGAAGTACCCGTGAAGCTCCCGGCAAGATTGCCGATGGAGCTGACATTGATGTGATAAATATAGGTTTCTGTACTTCCAAGTCTGGGTGTAAATTAAAATTATACTGGTATCTATTAAGTATTTCTATATTTTAGTATTCTGTAACTCCCAGAACACATGCGTGTAATTTGTCTAGGGAAATATATTGATTTATTATTTTCTATGAAAAATTAAAGTTATATTTAGTTTCAAGTTACTTATATACTTTTAAAATAACATATCCTGACTGACTGACTGATTCATTATCGCCGAGCATAATCTGTTAAAATTACAGCCATAAAATGTGGTAAGTGCGGTCTTTTTATTGAGTAGACACCCACTAAGTATGAAATTTTAGAAATTCTATCCCTAAGGTAGCGAAATAGCCGTTGAAAGTTTGTACGAAAGTCCTCTCTAATGGTCTTTTGATTTAAAACAAATAAATATGTTTTGAAAAAATTATAAACTATTTATACAGTTTTTAATTCAACTCCAGCTCAGTCACTGCCAGGTGGGCAAAGCCGTGGGTAACAGCTAGTGTTTTATATAGGACGAGTATTAAAAACTTGCCCTTAGACAGAAAAATTAAAGAGTTGACCAGTAAAAAACTAGATCACAATATGTCGGTCAGCTTTTCTTATTTCACTGCCCTAATAATTTTTCAAGGTCTAACTTCAATTTTTCCAACTTCCTCAGATGGTGACCTTGGTGCTTATGCTGATGCTCGTAAAGCCTACATGAAACAGAAACATCGCATGATTTGGGAAAGACGTAACGGCCCTCTGTCTGATCAGACCAAGTAATGTTACAACAAAAATTTGTATATAATTTAGATTATTTAAAAAGTTACTGCAATAAAGTTGTTTAGCATTCTGGGCACTATTTTATTAATTTCAAAACACTTTTTACTGCTAACTATACATATAATAAATCTGTGGAAGGGTCAATTCTGTACATTGAAAATATTGAAAAAATAAATTGCAGGGAGTGTTACTGGATTGACACCAAACCTAAATATGTGATTAAAAAAAATTTGTCTGTCTGTCTGTATGTTCAGGCATCACGTGAAAACTAACGGTTCGATTTCGATGAAACTTGGTATAATTATACCTTATTATCCTGAGCATAAAATGGGATTCTTTTTATCCTGGAAAAATACGTAGAAAAAAATCTTAACTTTTCAGTTTTAGACCGATATCCGCGCGGACGGAGTCGCGGATGGAAGCTAGTTGATAATAAATAATTTAAGTACAGTAAAACTGCCAAAACCCAACTTCAATTTCTTTACCTACTATGTTGTGGAGGTGTGTGTACGTTTTTTTTAATTATATGAAATTCGCGGAGTGCCGCGCATATACCCTGGATTGCAAAAGTCTCAGGTTACTGCTGCAGGGTCGCCATGTGGTGTTGGGATATCTATAAGGCGACAAATGATAAGACTGCTTGTTTAATAAACTAACAAATCTTTATAATGATGCATTGCTGCCATACACTATTCACACAATGCAATAACTCAAAAATCACTTGTTAGATAATATTATAAAATTTATAAGGGACCACCTCATCTTTCGAAAACAGACCTATCAAAATATATTTTTATTTGCCAAGTAACCACATAACAAACACAAAAAATGTGGTCGAATAGTAACCTCTTTTGTTTTTGGAATCTGTTACTAAGAAGACGTAAGAAATTAATCTCCACTGACATTAAAAATGAAAGAATTTTTTTTTCAATAATAATGCCTAAACATCTTAACCGATCATGACAACATTCAAGAAACAGTAATCTGGCCACTGAGAAGAATTAATTGGCCTTCTGCTAGGCAGTGCGTAAAAGTCGAGCACAGGTAAAGATATATATTCCAGTCCGGAGGGTAGGGTATGGTCCGAAGACATTATCTACATAAAACCCGTCCAAATGCTGTCGCGCGTTTCGTAATTGCCCCTAAAATGCAAGCAATGAGCGAGACTGAACCTCGCTCATTCTACACGAGTTGAGATACTCGGACGCCAGGCAAAACTTTTTCTGCAAATGAACTAAATTCTCAAGATCGCATCCACTGTTTACATGCAGCAATTTGCACAACATTCGCAATATCAATTCAATTTTATTCTTTACATGAAGCGAATCATTTATAATAATAATATTCGTAACATCCATGGTGTAGGCACGTGTTAATAGGGAATCCGCCTACTTGTTGGCCTTCTCAGGCCTGCCACATACATACGGAATTTTGTTACGGAATTCCTTTTCTGTAAAATAATTGGAGCGCAGCAAATCCAAACGAATCTAGTAACCCACACAAGTCAGTAATTTTTTGCACGAATTTGACTGAATATAGGCGTAATTTCGAAACGATTACTCTCGTTTCGAATATTATTAGTGAATAATATTCACTCAAATTAATTCCGAATTTATGTGGCAGACTTAATTCCATAGAAACAGTTCAAGTAATATTTAAGATACACATGTTATGCTGTTATTACACACATACACTTGTATCCTAACGTTTTGTTTGCTTGTTTTCGACCATGAAGCAGACAAACGTGACACTAACGGCCAATCCGGGCGAGAAACCACAGTAGGTACACTTTCCAAAGCATCAATCATGTCAGTCATCAGCCTTGAGAAGGAATGGAGAGCATGGTAAAAAGCCCTCGTATTAATAAATGCTTTCAGCGCCACATGTATCCTCTAGAATACACCCTGTTTTGGAAATTTAGGGTTTGGCGCTGAGCGTGTTAAACTTAAAGTAACTAAATTGTCAATAAACAAAAACAACCTTATAAAGTATGCCCTAAAGTTGTATTTATAAGTGGACATTAGCAACATGGTAATAAAACGGCTGTAAGCGTTCTTGACAGGGCCCCAAGTCCCACAACATGATAGGTGGGCAAGCCTGTGGCCAACCGGGCAAATATCCAACACCCAGATACATTGCTTTTTTAAAATTGAAAATCACATTTACTTTATACAGACTGACTGGTGAGATACCTTCAATACTTATGGAGAGTACTCGGTACTCGATTCTCGTTAACTTGATATAAAAAAAATAGAAGCTTAATTTTTTATCGAAATATCTCTAAAAATAAGTGAAATTTGGATATTATACTCCGTCACGTGCGGCGCGGCACACGACACGCCGCCGCCACCCCCGCCCTCCATCCCGCTACCGCGGTGTCCGCGCGGTGTCCAATTATTCCGCAGTTAAATACTGGACTCTCGGTGTACTGTGTACGAAGTTTACTAAGAAGTTATTTAATATTTCGTTTTTATGTTATTTTATTTCATGATATATGTGCGCATACTATCACGTCCTTAAATATTGAACCTATCTCACCAGTCATCCTGTATATGTTCCCCAAACCGGGACCTCAAAGTTCAACAAATTGGACCGATAGACCATATAGATGAATATTTTCTTCATGATATAAATAGGATTCAAGATGTTTTTCTAACTAGCTATATAATTTACTTTTAAATATCGTGAATGACGTTATTGCTATTGAAAACACGGCGGACGTATGCGGCGAAACACACGTGAAGTGAAGAGCGGCTACATGTGTACCTAAACTTAAGCCGTCTTATTAATAAAAGCATCTTCACGCCCATATCCCCGAAGAGGTAGGCAGAGGCACAACCAGGGTACCCACGACTAGCCGAAGATACTAAGTCCCACAATGTGATAGGTGGCAAGCTATCGCCAACCGGGCACATTTACAATCCCGAGCAACATTTTTTATTAGAAAATTGGAAAACCCCCATTTTCTTTTTGTTGCCCGACCCGGGATTCGAACCCGGGACCTCATGCAGTCAAGTCCAACAACTGAACCGCTAGACCACAGAGGCGAACACACGTATTAATAAACACGAAGTAAAGTACTCCAAGGTTCAACCTTGTATTATAGTACAATGTGATACAGATTATAAAATCAACTAAATTTTACTCCTACAGTACTCTATGTCTGTTATTGGAACGAAGTTACTTATCGCGCGTTGTGAAAGGGGGCTAAACGAAAAAAAAACTCACGAAAAGTTGTAACGACACTTTTTGCTATTGTAAGCTGTGCGGCGTGCGCATTTCTCTCTCTCTCTCTCTCCCTCCCTCTCTCTCCCTCCCCCCATCACTCTCTCTCTCTCTTATAGAAAGCAAGCCAGGTTATTTCGCATTGAACAGTGTGTCCCTTGACACCTCTTAACTTTTATTACCACCATAGCCGACTTGTTAATAAACACGAAGTAAAGTGATCCAAGGTTCAACCCTGTCTTTAATACATCTTGATACTGACTATAAAATCAACTTTATTTTACTCTTATATTAGTCTGTATTTATTAAAAAGCAAGACGGTAAGAGTTAACATACCACAGTCACGTCAAACTTAAACGCCCTTTTCCGAAGGAGGATAGTAAAATAAACGTTTCCCAAAAAATAACATTTATTTTCCAACACATTTTCCATGCAATTTTACACAAGATACGAATTTCGTTCACACATTTCACTAGTTGAAACTACAACAAGAAATTAAGATCACAGAATGACGAAGACGCGGACAGTAACATTAACATCTTCTCTTACTGTACTTTCAAATATCTTAATCTAGTATTCTTAAAAATTGAAAACTTTTTATTGGTCATACAAATTAAAAACATTGGCTTAAACTCTACTAAAGGTTTCTGCTACAGTCTTAAGAATTAAGAAATTCAATTCATCACTTTTTAAAAAGTATATTTTGAATCGAACTTCTTCAAAATAACAATATAAATCGTCATATAGATAAAAATATTACTTAATAATATATCTGCAGCAGGCTTAGATGTTAGAATACGGACAACAGAAGTAAGGAGGGCATTTTTATATTGATTTTAAACCCGAAAAATAGTCACCTAGAAGCATTTTATCAAGCTATTATGTAACTAATTTATTATCATAACTATAAATGACTACATATTTTAATAACCAAATACATCACTAGCAAAGACGGACATATTGTCTTAAAATGTATATAAAATCGAACTCCATAAGGTAAGTTCGTTTTAAAATAACTTAAATAAAGAGCAGAGAGAATATCGACAATATAATAAAATCATCTCATCGATTAATATGAGAATATTTCCAAGATTTTCACGACAATTGCCAGTTTAAGCGTAATACGTGAAAGTAATCAAAAACATTCTCATATCTGTCAAAAATCAAGACATTTGCACTGCGCATGCGCAGCGCTTTTGACACACTACTTAGCCATTAACTAACTAACTTCAGAGCCGCACACTTTGTATTGTACTCTTAAAGATAATTTTAAAAAACATTGTCAATAGAAATTTTAATTTTAGAAGTCTAATGTTGCTGATTTTACACAAAAATATATCTGATATACGAGATGGCTCTGTTTTAACTATTTTAAAATAACACACTCTCTGATACTTTATACTAAGGATCGATTATTGGAGAAAATATAAAATTTTGTATTGTTTAAGAATTTTTTAGTGTCTTTTTGTAAAAAGGTTTAATTTTTTATATGCATTTTTAAAAATTATTATATAATATATTTAAGTATATACTAGTGTTATCATTTGTATTCCAAAAAATACTAAAAACTTAGTAGTAGTTAAACATTAGTTAACGATTAATATTTTTATACGATACGATACGATTTTGATACGATTAATATAAAAGTTGTTGGATTTAGTGTTTCGACTAAATTTTCAAAAATATATACGAAGGTGGTCGCTTGTTTCAAGTTAATAACATGCCATTTTCTTTAAAAGGTGACTAGCTTATAAAAAGAGAATTTTAACCTGTGCTTTAGGTAAAAAGTTTTCAAGTTTAAAATTTTAAAAATAAAAGCGGCGTCATTTTAGTTTTTTTTTTTTGGTAAATCGCCCCTTCTTAAATGCTATGAAATAACTCTCCTTATTTCTATCACTAACCTATTAATTAAAATTTTCTTGGACAGGATTGAATGCGATTCATTGGAATGCAACTCGGCAGTGTTGCATAAAAATATAAATAAATTGCATTTAATAATACACATAATATGCAAGGGCCTGCTTACATAAAGCTATAATGTACTTATTAATAAAATATATTGCGGATTTTGTAAATACCGATGCTCCACTTCAAATAACCTTAATTAGACTTACATATAAATAAATGTGCATTTCATTTTGTACCTTCGCATTTTTTATGTACAACGGTACATAAATATATTCAAAATAATATACATAACGTGATATTAAGTGGTACATGTATATCACAGAATTTCGAAAAATTTTGGGACCACACATTTATCTACAAAAATACCTTAACGAAATCTAATAAATAAAATGTTTGATTTCTTATCTAACACTTATTTCTAGACTTAAATACTTAGCGATTTTGGAAACTGTCATAGTAAATAAATAAAAAAGAGTTATGGATTACTATAACTTATACAACGGGAGTCGTTTTAAACAGATATCAGACTAGGCCCGTTGACAGCTTGATGTGGAACAGCAATATTTACAACTATGTCGAAATTAATATAGCATCATTGCACAAGCATAATATATTCAAAGCAACTATATTTACGTAATACTTTTTTTTATAAAACATTTGAACATGTTTAATTGACTTTACATCGTAGCGACAGTTAGGGCAAGTCGCGAAATATAAGACAACTACTTAAATACTCTACAAACATTAAGTATATAAATTTTATATCTAAAATAATAAATTCGAATCATTGATATTTAAACATCTAAAACTCTTATGTGTGGGTAGTTTAATATAAAATTCAAATAAGTCACCAGGTGCCAATGTTGTACGAATCGAGATCACAAATCCAAAAAATCATATTATGATAAAAAAAATTGCAATTGTATATTTTTTTGTGGACAATTAAGTATTTTGAGCTCGAAAATGAAATACGATATGTAGATTTTCATACATAAGAAAAACATCTCATTCAGAAACAGATTACATATTTATGAGTTAATAACATTTCAGCTATAGTCAAAAAATAAAAAAAATTAACGTATGATATCAAAAAAAAATTATCAACTCACAAATAACGATTTGGGCTATAAAAGGACTAGTTTTTTTCTCGCTTTGAACTCTAACTTTAATCTCTGAGCGAGCGAATGTAACAATTTTCAAATGCAAGATTTCTTAACCTAAAAAACACACAAAAATATACACGATCTAAAACGTTATTGTTATAAACATCACAATTTTAGGACACTTAATTGTCTGATAGATATAACATTGTAGCCCGGCGGTAATCACTTGAAAGAGTTTTTGGGAACACATGCAACTATAACATTTATATGGGGAATGCGTAATATCGGTGGGTACGACACTTATGTCTCTAAGTTGGCCGCGTTAAACTGCGCCGCCAGACGTGTGCGACCTATAGGTACAAATAAAACCAAATCAGTTTACCAAATACATCAATTCCTAAGAACTATTTGTTCTAAACGCACAGCAAAAACCAATCACTAACCCTAAGTATTATGTTAGTGCCGAACGAAAACAAAAGCGTAGTAGGTCATACAAATATGACTATGACGTTACAATTTATGCAGCAAACGAGGTTCGTGTTAAAAGGTAAAGCTCACCACGAGTGGCGTCGAGTTCATTCAGAGATGTCACCCCTTTTTTACCCGAATATGAGTTGTGACACAAGGCGAGAGCCTCATTCCTTTTTTGTTCCGGTTAGTTAGGTAACATTGTTACAATATCACAATTAATCTTAAGTCTTAGATGACATGGCGTGTCTCTAAACTCTAATTATATTTATAACCCTAATTATATTTATAACCCTAATTATATTTATAACCCTAATTATATTTATAACCCTAATTATATTTATAACCCTAATTATATTTATAACCCTAATTATATTTATACCTCTAATTATCTCTATCTCTCTATCTAATTTCAAGTTAACTAACTTAATGAGTAAAGATCCTTTCGCTTATGTATATCAGATAATACGTATACGAATACAGGATATTTATAAGAATTTCCATAACTACTGCACGTCTAATATTAGGTTTTCGCTAAGCGTTTGGAAAAAGACTACAAAAATAAATAAATATCTCTGAGAATATGAACCGTTCTAAATATCTATGTAAAATATATTTTGTTTAATTATATAAGCGATATACTCACGTCTATTCTCTTGACCGAGTAAAGCGGTGGGGGTTGGGAGTGAGCTGGCCGGCGGGGAGCACCACACGTTGGTCTTTGGAGATTCAAACACACGAGATCCCTGAAATGTAAATACGATATTCACCAACTTGCAACGTAAATTTTGTAGGCGGGGAGATGTAACGACCCCATCGACTGCTGGTGTAGTCAGCGTCAGTCACAACTAGGTGGAAGTTTTGAGCAGCATTATCCTTGGATGTCGCCTTAGATATTCCTGCCGCTATAACATCAGTTTATGCCAATTGCGAAAGAGTATCAGAGAAGCCGATAAACTTGCACATTAGACCTAATCCTGTCCATATGATAGCGACGCAGGAATAACGTGTATGATACCTATAGGCGACGGTTTTCTCTTACTGTAAAAAGAGTCAACTGCTTGTTCACTATCTTATCTTTATATATATAATTCTTCTGTGAGTGTGTATGTCACTGAACTCCTTCTAGACGGCTGGACCGA
>NJDD01003203.1:77891-98210 GCA_002245505.1 Calephelis nemesis
ACACCGCCGCCTCCGCCTCCTCTTCCTCCGTCTGGCTCACCTATACGGGGTTGACGACATTACTAACTACTCTATCATAATACCTCACATGAGGTTTAATCCGCTTATACTGCTTGGACTTCTCTTGCTACTAAAGCATCAGTGCTTGTCACTCTTGTGCTCTAGTTTAGTACTTTAACAATGCATTGTTTGATGTACATATTACAATGATATTGGCTTACTACAAAAAAATATGAACACTTCCTAAATACATAATATTTATTTTCCTTAACACTGTCTAAAATGTGATTTAAACCATAAACCAATAACATCATTTAAATGTAGCATTATATTTAATGAGTGTTAATCTTAAACAATGTTTAGTTGAACAATTTTTTTTTTGTGGTAAGACAAAGATTTTTACAACTAATCGCGTATGGTAGCTTCGCTACACCAATTCCTACATCCATAAAACCAATGCTTGCCACTATCGTGTTTAACCTTATAGGTTTAACATTCTAGTCTCACGTTGGCAATGCACCATTACGACTTTTAGTGATTAGATGACTTTTGTTTGTTTGAAATTAATAGGCTCCGAAACTACTGGACCGAGTTCAAAAATTCTTGCACCTCTAGAATGCTAAATTATCCCTAAGTGATATAGGCTTTGTTTCATCAAAATCGATGCAGTAGAAGCCAAGTTACGCAGGCGAAGCTGCATGAAACTGCTTTTACAAAATAAACAAAAAATAAAACATAGAACAAAAATGTTACAAAACAATACAAATGGGGGTATTATCGCTCAAAGCAATATCTATCAAACAACCAAAGAAGACAGGAAATCGAAGAACTACAAAATAAAATTAACGGTAAGAACACACTTATCCATTTCTTTAGATTTTACTACCATAAAAATTAATACATTAAAATCCAACTCACCTGTATTTTCCTTGGTAGATGTGCAACAAGTTCAGTGTAATTATAATGTGAAGAAGCACACGCTATTAACGCAGATGAAGTATTTTGCTTGTGAACCAATATCACCTCCATACCTTTTCTGTTCCAAAAACAAATAGTTCAGCTTTACTACAGAATATAACAAACATAATATAAAAATAATTAAAGTTATCTTAAAAATAGCTTAATACAAAAACTTGTTAAGTTTACTATGAATATATGAACTACTGATATGAAATAATATGTACTTTAATTAAAGATACTCAAACTTATTCTCTCCAACAAACAATAATTGCTCTTGTAAAAAATGTAATATTAAATTTTGTGAGATTCTAAATCTTTATTACATTTCCAATTAAGCTAATCAAGTGAAACATAATCCACAAGTGCAATTTGTACAAACCTATGCCTAAAATCACTAAGATCTGCAGCAAAATTAATATCCCCAGATATTAATAATAAGGCAGCTGGGGCACCGTGTAGTTCCCCGAATCGTCTCATACATTGCCTTAGCTTTTCATCTGCAGCGTTTTTTTGTGTTCCGCATACATGTATCAAACTAATCTAAGTGACAAATATAAAATAATATTAAATATAATGGACTTAGTTAAAAAATCTTTTGAATGCCAACACAAATGTATATAATGTATAAAAGCGAGAGAGTATTGATTGAGTGTAAGTTTTTAACTAATGCTGAAATAAAATAATTACAATCCAAAAAAATTTTTGTTTAATGTTAATGTGTATTTGAATATTTTAAAACATAGGCTGCCATATCAGATTTTATGCAACGAGGGCAGCATTTAAGTAATCATTTGTATAATTTAAAGAAACAACAAAATAAGTGTGCAAAATTACAGCTGAATCCGGTACTGGAACATCCAAATAGGTATCATTGCTCTAATTTTACTTTTAAGATTCAGTTAACACACTAGTCGTTTTAGATAAAGGCAGGTGATACTAAATTTAAACCTTAATAAGTATTTATCAAAAGCACATTTCCACATTAATATTCAATGCATTTCCAATTAACCTTTTGTTAACTTTTTAAAATAAGGTAGTGAATAATACACCAAAAATGCCCTTGACTAAGATTAAGGCACAAAACCCATATTTTACTTATACATGATGCAATAACAATAAACTTTGCAACTTTGATAAAACAGCAGACATTAACATATTGTTTAATTTCCTCAAACCATAAATGGTCAAAACGACAATTTTATGAGAATTATTTTTTTGTTCTTGGCAGTCAAAAGATGTATTACTTTATGAAAATATTGTTTAATATAATAAGAATATCTAATTTATTTGTCATGAAACAATGACAAGCAAAATATTTTTATTAATATATTGCAAAGATCTTGAGTTATAAATAATTTTCTCTTCAACTACTAACCATTTAAAATTAACAATGTAAGCGCTTTTTTATATTTTTTATATATCTGTGATGAAACATAAAAACTACCAGTCATGAGGACCATTGACAAAAGTGAGCAACTAAATCTTCTATATTGTTTAGTATGCTGCATACATACATACAGTAGGCAACATTGCTTTGCCTATGACTTCACCCCTAACAAGAATCATTCAAGCTAAAAAATACAAAGTAGTTTTCCTTTCAAAATGTGTAAGACCTTTTGCTTTTATTGTAAAAGATGTTAAATTATTTCAACAAAATAAACATGAGAAACAATTAAAGCAATTCAACTTGCACAAAATACTCTAAATTTTAACAAAATAAATAACCAACATCATTTAAAGAGAGCTTACATTGCATTTTATTTTAAAGTGTTTACATTGTTGCATGACAATGACATAAATATAAGAATACTAGAAATAATACTTACTTGAGCATCATTGAGTTCCCTTAATCTACTTGGAGACTCTTTTCTTACATCACAAACAACTACAAAGTCGGCTTCACGTCTCCCATTTAAAAATGTGGATCGGATTGCAGCAACAACATCTATCGCTGAACAGCCTCTAGGGACCTTTGGCAAGAACATATAAAGAGTATGAACAAATGTACTGTCCACTAGATTGTAGAGTGCATAAAAAGTTCTATGTATTATTATTTGATACAATCCCCTTAACTATTGGTGAATATTGGGATATGTTTTGGAGGTATTATAAACATCTTACAGGCACACCAGACCCAAGTAGTGTAATTTTACCATTGGGAAATCTGTATGCTTGTTTACCTTCTTATAAAAAAAATGGAAAAACTTAAGTCATAATAAAGTAAAACAAACTTATGTTTCTTGTTGAATGAGGTTAAATCCAAACCATATTTGTCATTATTATTTCAATAGCAAACATGTAGTTACAGCCTTAATATCTAGAACTAGAAGTAAAATTAAAACACATTAGTGTTTATTTTTTATCTTAACTTACATAGTCTTATGACTATGTATGTATGTTATGACAACTAAAAGTAAAACAAATTTATTTTTACTGTTGAGCAGAGACTACATTCAAACTAAGTTTGCCATTTTGATCTTAATAGCTACCATGAATATACAGGATTGGAAGAGTATAACAATGAAAAATTAAATTTGTTTAAAACCAAGTAATATTGTTCAGTCTTTATCTATTTTCTTAACCATTTTTAAGCAGCACAGTCATATTATGTTACTCCGATTAGATTAAAAAATTTAGTGTAATGAAAGTCTATAAGCAGACATAACATCTATGGTGTCTAAAGGCCCTGATTGTGTCTTTCTAAAGATTTATGTACTTGTTTGCTGTCTTTTCACATAAAAAAATAATTTACAGATAACAATGAGCATACCTGACAATTTTCAATATCCCAAAAAATCCCAATGGGAACATTTGTAGGCCGAGACTTCATGTGTCTATAGCGGGCTCTTACTCTAGTTCGCTCTACGAGCACACTTCCATCATCACTTAAACTTTCGTCCTCTGAAGATTCTTTATTTTCATCTAAAATACAATATCTGATTATAGTATTTCAAGATTTTGCTTTATTTTATCATGTTACATCAAAATCTAGTTTTTTCTTCCTCTTCTTTTGTATATATGGCTTTCAATCGTTTTTCACAACTTATTTAGCCTATATCAAGTATGGGACAAAGTTTCAAAATAATTTTAAAACTTTTTTTTAACTTTTGAACTATTTCATTCGGTAACCATATTGTAGAAACACATGAAGGAATAATAAAAACATTTCACTTAACCTACTATATTTGAACATGACAAAATTCATACGGGATAATGTTTATCTTTATGAAAGATTTGACTCACATACACAAACAACTAACAAGTAAAGCATTATAACATTACCAAAATAAAAATGATAACTTATTAAACTTGTTTTAAAGTACACTAATTATTTGTATTGCCAAATAGTGTAATTAAAAATGTTGACATTGTACAAAATTATTTGACCTGCAAATAATTTGCCTGTTTTTATATTTGATTGCTGCACATGCATAATTATGCCAAACTTATTGTTTTTTTTTGTATATTAAACAAGAACATATTTTAATATATTTGTGTTACAGCTTTATATACAGGGCTTTCTCAAATTAGCTAACGATATTTTAACTACGGGCTCGGAATGCGTGTCTGGAAACGTAAAAAATAATAAAAAAAATCTAAAACGAAAAATAAATAAAATATTACAAAAATTAAATCTCGCAATAACGCATGGGGGTCAACGAACTCTCGTACCGCGTTCGCAGCTCACAGCTGATTGTCTCACCGCTCACGGCTGCCGCGTGAATTGTCACTACCTAGTACCTAGCTACTTAATGTTTATTTGTACCTACAGGCTACTAGGTATTATGTAATGTACTATTATCTGTGAAATTGCTAAAAACCCTTAATGTTTATGTTTTATCGAAATTTTAATCAGTTAAAAAACCTTACAATCACACAGTATAAATATCTCGGTCCAGTATTTTAGTTAGCCGAGAATAACAGCTGTTTCTAAGTTATAAAAAATCATAGTTGTAAGTTCTGATCAAGGTCATGTATCGATGCACTTGCAACTTCGATCGTCCGTCGTCGACTCCCGCCCCGCGCGGGGGCGCTCCTTACATATTATTATTTCTAATACAGTCATTTTTCAAATCACAAATCAGTTGATTTTTGATCGTGTTTGGGATGTGTTATGTTTTTGCTTGTGTTTGCGTTTATTTTTCGCGAAGAGTTCATGAGTACCTTTCCAATGGTGAAAATTTAATAGAGGGTGGCTAGTGTGATCACTTGACCTGACCTGACGCCTCCCGACTTCTTCATGTGGGTAGGGTCGAAGATTTGACTGACGTTGTGAACCTTACAATTGAACTGACCTTGCCTTAAAAAGTTATAGGAAAATAGGAACCTACTAGCAATACTTAAAGACACATCAACAACCGTGCTAAGTTTTGCATTGAGTACCTACAATGGTGGATATGTTTAAATATGGATGTAAATAGTGTGAATAGGTAGGTACGTAAATCAATTTTGTAGTTAGGTGCATACGTAAGCCTGATTCTTATCTTAACCACACGCCTACATTCACGAGTTTTTTATGATCAATCAGTTCAAAGCCTATCATTGGGATAGGACACGCAATAAATGTAACACACGCGCCATACCAAGTATCTAGGTGTCACGTGTCGTCATCCGTCGCGCGCGGGTGACGGGTCATTGAACTTGAGCAACTGAATATGAGTTATTAAAAATGTTGTAATTAATTTATTTTAAGTCCGATATTTTTTTTAATATTTTTTACTGATTTAGTTATATATTCAGAATGTTCAGGTAAAATATTGTGCACTAATTTGAAAAGACCTTATATATAGCAGAGATCACTTTCCATCAAGTGACATTTTAATTTAAAAACTAGAATTAATTTAAGAACTTCTTATCATAGTGCCTCTTTCGACATTCTAATTTCACACTACACGCTGTAGTGAGGATTTTCATGTGCACCATCTTGATGCCTGGGGCATCTATAACTGTCAACTTCAAACAAAAATTCTTTATATAAATAGTCTTCTTCAAACTGTTACCAAAAGGTTTATTAAAGGTTTAAAAAGCAAGCATCTCAGTGGTGTTGCAAATATCTATGAGCAGTGGTGACTATTTGCACAGGTAAAAAAGTGGAGCGCCTGAGTGTTTTATCTATTCCATACAAAAAATATATTTACTTTTAATTTTCTTATTAATACTAATAAAACTACCATATTAAATTATTGATTTATTACAATCCCATATTCTCATACCTAAGAAAGAAGAGTTGATTCAACCTCTTGGAGGTCTCACTCTACTCCCTTTTAAATGATCTCTTGAGGGATATAAGAGTAATATTTTACTTTTAGGCTTACTATTATATCCCTACCAATTCTCAGGAATTGCTATTAAAATGCCTTAAATAGTATTATTTAATACAATTTTAATTATTATTGGAACTTAATATTAAGCCCGCAAATAACATTTTAAGTGTCAATTTGTATGTATTAAATTTTCAGCCTAATTGATCTCTGCTTGTTATGGTATTTGGTAAGAGGTTGCAATATTTAAATGACTAACAACTCAATAAATATAAATGAACACTACATTCCACAATATGCAGAAAACTGTGAACCCAAAACGACTAATAAACAAAGTATGGCTATCAGTACATAAGTAATCTGAAAATATTTTTGAGATAGGTACATCTTAGAAACTTTTCATTACATCCAAAATCAAATAAATTTGCCTAAACTACTACTAGTACCAGTTTGAAAACAATCAACAACATTCATAATTTTATTCCTGTTATTTTAAAGAAACCAGGCTGGTACAATTTTAATTAGTATGTATAAAACGTTTTAAACTGAAAAAAGCTTCTAAATTTAAATATTTTATTGCAACTTTTAGTTTTGTCATACTACTATGATTTCCTTTGTTCTACATAGCATTATGTGACCTAGTTCAAAACATTAATCTTAGGCTGTTGAATGTGTTTGAATATGTTTCTACGTAATGTAGTTAATTTGCAGTGTAGCATATGTTCATTGCATAATGAGTATCTTACCAGCAATCCACAATCTGGGAGGTCGTGGTATTTTTAAACTTGAAATTGAAAAACTTTTTAGACCTTGGGCAGAACAACTCCGAGTTCGCTCCATTTTCTGCTTCTCCTCAATATTATTATCACACCTTGTTAAACTCATTGTATATAATAAGCTTATTTACTAATAAAAATAGTAGCAGATAATGTCAAAATTCACACTGGAAATTAGGCTACCAAATTTAAACCACGTCCGTTGATTTCCTCTGATATCACACAAAAATACTCGAGGTAAAATGCTTAAATCTTTTGATTTGCGTCTAACAAAATTAACATACAAAACGTAAAATATTATCACTATTTTTAACTACGCCATTCCATTCATTTCGTCGTCACACCATTCACCATATTGTTATTGAGCATAGAGAACAAATTTTGGTCAATAAAGTCATCATGACAGCCAGTCTATCTATGCCATATCTATGCCTCATCCACTGCAGTGGCAGCGGATCTAATATGGCTTCCCTAGGCATGTGGCTCTGGATCATATTAGATCCAATCTTACAAGTTGTCGAAATAGGCGAATTTTATCAGTCTGTCTCAGTCTATATCCCTTTTGCTTATGATTATTTGTTATGGAAGAAGCAGGCTAGCTATATACTTCAAATACTCTCCTTCATTACTATACTGTTTTGTTTGTAACAACGTTTGTTTTGAGTACGACATAGTCAGTGCGCAATCAGTATTTCACAGCATGAATTATTGGTTTATTTCGTTTTGAAGTGAATTAAATGTTAACAAAGTTTTAATAAGGTGAATGGGAAATTTAATTATCTTTCCAGTAATAATGATTAATTTGCAAGATCGTGTTTAAATAATTTTTTTTCTTCCGTTAGTAGAAGAGTAATCGATGACATTAGAGTCGCATTACTTTCGATCTATTTTTTAATTTTTTTATGATATATCCTTTACATTTGTGCTTTAAACACTTTTTTTCTTACTATTCTATCTATTTTCATTCGGAGCTAGGCTCAAATATAGCAAAATCAATCCTTATCCTTACAAAAACATTGCGACCGTCACTAACCAAAATAGATCCACCACATATGTGACTTAAATTAATTATTTTTGTATGGAAATGTACATTTTTTTTATTTAAACATATGTTAAACTTTCCCTTTTAATTGTGTAACGATGTTAAAATCACAAAAACAGCAATTATCATTGATAAAAGTAAGATATTTTCCAATCACATTTTTGTACCTTAATTTCAAGTGGTAATAGTTGACGTGTCAAAAATTCGAAATTCCTTAATCTAATCGCCCGGGACTTTAATTTTATTATTTCACAACAAGTGTTCTTTATAAAAACACATATATCAAGTCACTTAAACTTAGGTCTTTTTTTTAAGCCCACTTAAAACATAACTTACAATTCAATATCCTCACATGTGATTTCAAAACGGTTATGTTTTTCAAGTAACTATAATTTTGTATTTTTTTTACTAAATGTGCATTTATCTTTTTTGTTTCATATCAAATAACTAATTTACTTTAAACAATGTATAACCATAATTTCATAAGGTTTTTAATTATTTTACAATCCCCTTTTTATACAAACAATCGGGAAAAATACGATGTTTGTATAATTCTCTGCTGTCTCTTAAAGTATTTACCAAATAAAACCGCATTGTAATAATGGGCATAGCTAGAAAATTTAATGTTTTTTCCAAAAAAATAAAACACCCTGGTAGTTTCCCATACGAAATCACGAGAAAACGAGTTTTTTCGAGCAAAGGTAGCACGACCACATTTTGTACCTATAGGTGTAATATAAGGAACACGCGCGGTCGCGGTCGCGCCACTGCAGTGGTTCATGCATTGGCTTCATGAATGCACCTCGGGGTTTTGTTTATTCTGGCATCTGTGGTCCGGTTTTTCGCTAGGAGTATATGACTCTATGGTCAGAGTAGTCAACATTGACCTCTATTCCTATTTCTGTGGTTGCTCATGTGGTAGTCAATACCATAGGTACTGAGGTACTATGTACTAATATCTAATCTGTGGTCAATACGGTAGACATTTTTTACGATAACAACACTGGTTATGTCACTGGTAGACCATAGTCGTCATAGGGGTATAATCTGTGGTCGTCATTTGCCTGTGATAATTTGCTCTCTGTCATGGTCTGTCATTAGCTGTCACGAAAAGTGATTTTGCATTTGTGAAGTTGTACTGTAAAACAAGAGCATTTTTGTAAATTAAAAAGTGTTGTAGGTGTTATACTAAAAACTAGTAAAAATAATTTATTAAATATTTTGTGACAGGATATATTTAAACCATATTTAAAATGACAACGAACGGCGATATCGGAGGTCTGGATGCCAGTGGCAAAATTATAAAAATGGAAGTAAGTAACGTATTGTAAGCATTACTTAGTAATTAGGGATTCCGGTACATTAATCAATTAACACCGCTTTCCTGCTGGAGCAGACAAACCCCTATCAATAGGTTTCCACACAGTACAAGTGCACCATATTAATTTTTTACACTTTCTTCTGAACACTTGAGTTTGCTTAACCCGCAACTGTTGCAACTAGCTGTTGCCCGCGCCGTTAATGTTCCCACAGGAACATCTTTTCGGGATAAAAACTGTCTATCTGTTAATCTAATTTACCCTCTATGTCTGTGCCAAATTTCATGAAAATCGGTTTAGCAGTTTTTGCAAACACAAACTTGCATTTATAATATTAATAGGATAATAGGATTTGTCTATTATTATTTACCATTTAACATTAGGGGCCCAGGAATATGCAAGCTGTACAAAACTGGGCAATTTTTTTTAAAGCTCTACCACCTAGTCACAGTTAGAGTATTAATTGTTGATGTTCTGTTTGTCGTATAATACTATGAAAAAAAAAACTAAATGTAACAATTTAAGATTTTGAATCCATCAAGAAAATTTGACATTTCCTTTTTCTATTTTTAGGTGGATTACAGTGCCACTTGTGATGAAAAGATTCCGATGTGGAAGTCATGGGCTGCAAGTGGTCGAGTTCAAGAAGCAATAGATCAGCTGCTGGCTCTTGAGAAACAAACCAGGACGGTAATATAATTAACATTTTTATCACTGAAACCTTTTTACATGTTTAAAAATACATGTATAATTTATTTTGTAAACTACCACATAGCTCTAATGATGGTAAGAGATAACCATAAACAATTCTGCAGAATAGATGTTATAGGTGTGTCACTGTCCTATGGGCTACTTTACCCTCTGGACTGGAAGATGATAGTGCTAAACTTTTATTGTAGAGTATAGGTATGACAGTGGATCCTCACCTAGGCAAGTTGCTACAAAGCTGAGATACTGAGATAACACAATGATGTAATTTGTTATTTTAGGGTGCAGACATGGCTTCTACTTCAAGAATTTTAGTAACTATAGTTCAAATTTGTTTTGAAGCTAAAAATTGGTCAGCACTTAATGATCATATTGTTCTTCTTTCTAAAAGAAGGTAAGATCTTTATACATTTTATTAGTTGCTTAAAAATTGAATGTTTTGAATTTCTAGTCATTATTATTTACCTTACTAGATGTGTTTATGTTATGAAATTTTTATTTTATGCTGTAAGACATCAAGCCTACTACACATTTGGTAGTAAGAGACATCTGCAGCCTATACACACTTGATCTTATAGGTGTTTAGCTTTCCAGTGGCAGTTGAAGTGTAGTGTGGTGTATCCAATAGTAGGTATTCTAATCTAGTTTTTTATTGTGATTTTTTATTGGTTTTCTGATAGTTTCTGTGTTTATGTTATTTTTACACTTCTTCTGCTATTTATATTTTTAATGATTTTCTTATGTATTGTTTTTGACACATCCTTTATGTTTAAAAATAATTAGTTTTATTCCAATGATTTGTATAAAACAGCAAAAAGTAACTAGTTATACCTACTTAATAATTATTTGAAAAGCATCCTTGTGATTAAATGAGAAAGATGATATTATATAAAAATAATATCTCATAATATTTTAAGACAACATACTGAAATAGTGAAACTTCTTAGTGTTTCTTTATTTTAGGTCTCAACTGAAGCAAGCTGTAGTAAAAATGGTTCAAGAATGCTGCACTTATGTAGATAAAACACCAGATAAGGAGACAAAAATAAAGCTTATTGAGACTCTAAGATCTATTACAGAGGGTAAAATCTATGTGGAAGTAGAAAGAGCTAGATTGACACATATTCTAGCTAAGATAAGGGAAGAGGAAGGTAATATTACGGAAGCAGCAAAGATCATTCAAGAATTACAAGTGGAGACATACGGATCTATGGATAAGAGAGAGAAAGTTGAACTTATACTAGAACAAATGAGACTGTGCCTTGCTATCAAAGACTATATTCGTACCCAAATTATATCCAAAAAAATCAACACCAAATTCTTTGAAGAAGAAAATACACTAGTAAGATCATAAATATTTATCATAGTTTCTAAATAATTCAAATAGCTTCCAAAATGTAGTTAACCACTTCTTATATTTCAATGCATTTACCACCTTATAAGAAAAGAAAAGAAAATTATTTGCGGAATATGTGTGTTAAAGAGATGTTACAAAAATATTTAAGTATGTCAACATAATCTACCATATTTTGGTGTGCAAATGTTTTAACATTTATACAAAATGTAATTTAATTAATTACATATGCTTTAACTTTTAAGCCAATTATTTATTGGTAGATTTGTTAGCTGTCCTGTCTATGCTATGTTTACAATACAGCTATTACTTTCACCCTTCTACATCAGCAGCAGGATTGATATGAAATATGTATGTCGGACTTTCTAACATATACAAGTTATGGTGTTTGTTAACTGTGCTTCTGTTGGTAATAGTTGTATGAACTTGCTGATGTAGAGGTTGAAAAGTTTTGTGAAATCTATTTAATATTTGACTGCCTCATTGGTCGAGTGGCTACCGTACATGCCAAACTACACCAACCAACCGTGAGGTTCATGTGCATTATCAGGCATTTATGTGATGAACGTTTAGATGACTGCATTTCCGTGTCTGGGTGTTTATTAAATTTATTCTGGTATTGATTCAAGTATTTTATCGTTGTATTAGAACCGTTAACTTAAACCATCTAACAGCCATATAATTTTCTTACTTTTGGCTTAGATTCAACTTGTGTGACTTGGGTAATAAATAATAATAAAACAATAGAATCTTGCTTTTGTGTTGACGTCCATACTAATTTGCAATAGGTGCCTATATGGGATAATAAGTTAATCCATACTTTTTTCCTACTTTGTACCTAAATCATATAAGTATCTACACGCCCATATCTCCAAAGAGTTAAGCAGAGGCACAACCAGGGCGCCCACAACAAGCTGAAGATAATTAATCCCACAATGTGACAGGTGACAAGCCTATCAACAGCTGGGCACATATCCAATCCCGAGCAATGCATTTTTTAATAAGAAAATTGAAAAACCATTTTTACAATTCTTTTTGTTGCCCGACCCGGTAATCAAACCCGGGACCTCGTAAATTCAAGTCCGACACCAGGATCACTAGACCCCAGAAATCATACATTTGAAATTGCTCTTTTGTCCAGCAATCTCCCTTTAATTCTTCTACTGGAGAACAGCTTATAGGTACTCTTTGTGACCCCGACAACAATGTTCGTATTACTGTAATAATTTCCAACAAAATCTTTGACATGTGAGATATGTTGCTGGCAGCTAGTATATAGTTATAATAAGTTATAACAATAACTATGAATTCAATTTTTCAGGAACTTAAAGAAAAGTTTTATAAAATCATGATAGCTGTAGATCAGCACAATGGACAATATCTGTCTGTTTGCCGCCATTTCCGCGCACTTGGTCAAGCTGCAGGATCAGATGCCTTGATTGGTAGTGTTGTCTTCCTTATCCTAGCTCCATATGACAACGAGCAAGCCGACCTTACCCATAGACTAGATGATGATAAGGAACTGGACAGGTTGCCAGAATATAAGTAAGTATTCATCAACTATTCTTAGTAACATTACAAAAAGAAAAAAAAGATGTGTGGCACTCGCAGACTGCCGCGGTAAAGCTATTGCATAAGCAGGCATGAGTCGCCAGATTGCGGAGCGAAGAGGGGGATTACGCATGCGCAGTAACGCCGATACAACAAATGCCACCTAGAGGCGAGTTGCTGAACTAAAGAGACAGGCGTTATCAAAAAGTCATTAAAAGTTCTGCTATTCATCGATAGATAGCGATGTGATGGGGTGTTAGGTTATTTTCGTTACGGTATTTCTGGATTTGGTCTCCACGCTCAAGGCCCGCGATAAAAGATTGAGTGACTGGAGTTCAAGTCAGACTTAGAACAATTATAATAAAATTTGGCATGTGTGGCATTATCAGTTTCTTATTCTGGTTGCTCCCAAAATTTGGATATTGGTAGAAGAGGTATTTCCTTATTTAAAAAATATACATTGTCATAAGACACCAAAGATATCAAGAGTTAATATATTTGTTGATTACTCTCCACTTAAACAACATCATCATCATCAGCCGGAGGACGTCCACTGCTGGATATAGGCCTCCCTCAAAGAGTGCCACAAGTAATGGTCACCAGCCGCTTGTATCCAGCTACTCCCTGCGACTTTGACCATATGATCAGTCCACCGGGTGGAAGGTCGTCCAACACTACGTCCTCCGGTGTGGGGCCTCCACTCGAGAACCTTTCTCCTCTTAAACAACACTGTATATACAGTGCCCTGAAATATGTGTGGAGAATGTGGTAGCACGGACCTTTCTTTGTTAGCAATGTAACATCAAAACTGCATTTCCAAACATCATATACTTTGTCCCAATAGCTGGTCCTCGCTGATCCGACATTTCAACATACTGTAACTGCACTTGCCCGGCGCGTGCACAAAATTAAACGGAGGGACGCGTATGGTCCCGAATAGCTTAGCCTTTATGTTAACACATGTTCGGATTGTTCTAATTATTATAGGTCCATGTCAGAATCGTGACCTAATATACCAAAAACAACCATCACAATCTTTTTGTTACTAACCCAATAATCACATAATAGACAGACAAAAAAACATGCAGTCAAATTGATGCCCTCCTCATCTTTGCAAGCAGTAACAGTAACAAAACAAGCAAAGCTACAAGTTTGAAACCAAGTTGACTACCATTGAATCATGGATTAACGATTATTGTTCTATCGATATTTAGCGTAAGATGAGTCAATAATGGTGGTGATTTTGTTGCGCACTCACTAAACTAATTTTAAGTTATCGCTGTCTTCTTTCAACGAAAGAAACAGAAAGAGAAAAAACACTTTTAGCGCTGTCACATTAGACCATACACGTCATTTCTACAGACGTTTAAACTATTACTCTGAAAACGTCGATTAAAAACATCGCGATTTGTCATGTTCGGACTAATCCGACGTGTCTAAAACATTCCATCTCTTTTGTTTTTGTTTTATTTGAGAAAGATACCATACATCTAAATTAAGTTTAGTTTGCAAACAGCAGAATTACCACCAGTGTCACCTTAAATTTCGATTTCGTTTTGTAAGAGTGTGTCTTCTGTATGTTGGTACTATTACCTTCTTATTCTTTGCTCAAAGTCAGGAAATTACAAAATAGTATTACATAGGTATAACTTAATATGTCTATTATACATTTCAATATATTCCGAAATAATTAGAATCAACAACTAAATACAAAAATACCAACCATTTTCCTTTCAGACAACTCCTTGGCTTATTTATTAACCCTGAAATAATAAGATGGAATACTTTATGCTCGACATATGAAAAGATGTTGCGGTCTACTCCGTATTTCGACAGTACTGATGAAAAAGGCCAAGAACGCTGGAATGACCTCAAAAATAGAGTTGTAGAACATGTAAGTTCAATTTATATATTTACTACAGTAAACCGCAGGGTTTCTTCTGTATTTTGACAGGCCGGGCTTAATAATAAAACGCGGCGTTGCCCTCGTGGTTCATGGCCCCACAGGAACATTTTTCGGGATAAAAACGATCCTATGTGTTAATCCAAGTTTCCCTCTACGTGTGTGCGAAATTTCAAGAAAATCAATTCAGCAGTTGTTGCATGAAGGAGTAACAAACAAACATAAAATTTCGCAATTAACATATTAGTAGGATTAGTATCCACTTTAACATTAATATGTAAAAAAGTTATCTTGTTATTCATATCTAAACGCCTGTATTGAAATGAAGAATTCTGTTATTAATATGTATTAGTCACTGGGGTAAGACCAAAGGTGGAATAGCAGCAAAAAATGTCCCACGTTGTCAACCTAGTCGTCAGTACTAGGAACACTTCCACTACCCTGAAAGCATTAAGCTTCTTTCACATGTACATATCACATCGACAAAAATTGGTCAACCTGTGTTTTTGTGAGAATAGTGATGTTGCTAGTAGACGGTTCTTTATCTGTGTTTGTATAAAGAAATATGACTAGTCTAAAAAAGCACGTATAATTATAAGAGAAAATATTGTCGTATCGTAAGTACTTATCTTGTGGTTAAGATGAGGTCGGTGCTACCCACGAGGTCGATAATGATATCAAAATGTGTTTTTTACTTTCAACACACCATTGCGCTCGGCGACGCGGTGCAAAAATGGCCTGTGTTACATGTGAAACAAGCCTTAGTTACAATAACAACTACATATTGCCTAAAGACACTAAAGATCTTAATGTGTTTTGCTAAAATGGCACTGGGATCTTGAGCACCTGACATAAGTTAGTATACTGAACAAACCTAACAAAATGGTAATACACAGTCCAGGCGAGTCATTACAAATCCCACTACCTAGTTATAGTCTAATATAGACAAGTTAGCTATTGATGTAATTCTAAACTACTAGTGGTCGCTATTCAACCATAATAAATTTTAATATCTTTGTGATAAGAATGCCATCTTCATTTCTCAAGACCAACTACTTTGTTTCCAAACTTATTATTGCGCCATCTGTAATTATATATCGTTATCATCAATATATTTGTTTGTGTGTGTCAAGTGCATGGTAGTGTGGGTAATGGTTAGGTTATTGATTTAATTAATGTACTTTATAAGCATTATTATTGAAAAATGTTATGTGCGTTCTGCACTTCTCCTACACATAAACTATAAGTGTGCCAACTTTCAAACTCTTTCGTTCGAGCAATTTTCTTAAAAATGGGTCCAATGTTTTGGCATCACATATTAATATATTATAGATTCCCAATTCGTCCTACGAATATTCTTATGTACTTCTTCTTCTTCTTTATGTAGTTAAAGCTAAAGTTTTATTTATTGATTTAATGTACTTTATAAGCATTACTGTTGAAAAATATTAGCATTCTGCACTTTTCCTACACATAAACTATAAGTGTGCCAAATGTTATGCTCCTGCATCCGCGAATTTTCATAAAAAGGGGTTCAAAGTTTTGGCATCACGTATTAATATCTAAATTATAACAAAAATACAAAGGTTAGGGGAAAAAATCATGTTAAATTAAGATACGTTTTTGCAGAACATTCGTATCATGTCAATGTACTACACTCGCATAACCTTACAACGGATGAGTGAGTTGCTGGGACTCGGTGTGACTGAAACGGAAGAGGCGCTCAGCCAGCTCGTGGTTAGTGGAGTTGTTAAAGCCAAGATTGACCGTCCAGCTGGGGTTGTGCATTTCAGGTACTTTTTTTTATTGTAGTTATTTTTTTTTTTGTGTATGATTTATGTAACCTTATAGTGGATGAGTGATTTGCTAAAACTTGGTGTGAAGGAGCAGGAAGAGGCACAGTTGCTCGAGGCCTAACATCCCGGCTTCAGGTTGGCAACGCACCATTACTACCTTTGGTGTCTCTAGGTGGCGTTAATTTCTAACAATCAGGTTTTATTTCATTTAAGAAAATTTAATTGAAAATTGTTCTGTTAGTTATTGTCAGACGGTTTTCATGCATGCAATGGAAGCAAACAAGCAGACGGATTTCCTGATGGTAAGAAATTCACGACGCCTAGAGACACCAAAGGTGGTAATGTTATACAAAATCTTCATGAATTATTTCAGTTTATGTTAATGTTTTCATGCGATATGTTAACTATATTACTGTGAATCTAACTGCAATAATTTCTGCGTGTAAGAGTAACATCTATCCACAAACTTTCGGATTTAAAATTTAAATAGCATTGATTAATTCATAAATTAGCACCAAATGTTCATCTTATTGCCCTTTCCATTACGTCATATCATTTTTATATGTATATTCTTTGTTTTATAGTAAAGTATCGTTTTTTTTATGACATTGGAAGGCAAGCAAGCAGACGGATTTCCTGATGGTTAGAAATTCCCGCTGCCTAGAGACACCAAAGGTGATAATAGTGCGTTGCCAACTTGAGGCCGGGTTGTTAGGCCTCGAGCAAAAGTAATTTTCCTTACTCTCTGAACCGGAACACAACATGACGTTATGGCAGCAGGAATAGGTAAGGCGGTGGTACCAATCCAGGTAAGTCGCTTGGAAACTCTACCACCTAGTCAGATGTTACGGTGTTAGTGACAGGAAGCCTATGCTCGCCTTTTACGAGCTGCCTGGCAGGAAGGCAGATAGTCTACTCTGTAAAGGAACCCGGACCAACACGGCGGATATATTTATATTTTTGTCTTGATAAATATATTTTTCCAGATTAAATATGGATGCATCGGACCGCCTCAACGAATGGTCCAACAACCTCAACACTCTGATGCAGCTGGTCAACAAAACGACCCATCTCATCAATAAAGAGGAGTGCGTACATAAACATCTACTGGCCACTGCTGAATAACGTATTTAAATTTAAAATGTTTTTTTTTAATGTATTCTACGTTAAACCGACTTCTATTCATTAAAAAATAATTCATCTCGTTAATAAATGAACTCGAAACTCAGTTGAAAAACTTTATGTATATACTTATCCATGGGTGGTAGTGACTTTTCAACAGGTATACTGTTTATCTATATATTAATACGTGATGCCAAAAGCTTGGACCCCTTTTTACGAAAATTGCGCGGACGCAGGAGCATAAAATTTGGCACAGTTTTAGTTTATGTGTAGGAGAAATGCAGAACGCTAATATTTTCCAATAATAATGCTTATAAAGTACATTAAATCAAACAAAACATTACCCACACTACCATGCATTTGACACTCGCAAACAAATATATTGATGATAACGACAAAAGATCACAGATGGCGCACTAAAATATTTGGAAACAATATAGTTGGTCTTGAGAAATGAAGATGGCGTTCTTATGAACAAGATAATAAAATTTATTATTGTCGTCTTAATATCTGGTGTCTTATTAATAAACGTAGGCGTAAAATTAATTTGATAATAGTCTGTATCACATTGTAATAAACACTATAATACCAGATTTGTGAATTTTTAATTAAATCAGGTTTACTTGCTTAATGCAATAATGAAATGAAATGAAAATTATTTATTTGCGGAATATGTGTGTTGAAAAGTTGTTAAAAAGATATTTAAGAATACAACATATTCTACCACATTGTGGTGTGCAAATATTTAATTAAATTTTAAGAATATATTAGCCTTTGTTACGTATCTTAAGATTTAAGTGTGCTTGCGTTTTGTCCATCAGTGCCTATTCTGTACGTAGTTCTTCTGTGTTACCAGTTCCATCGTTTAGATATGAATCTCGGACAAATACATCTTACATTTGTTGCAAGATAATTCCCTTACTGTTCCTGCCGTCATATCATTGTCGTATCCCAATTATTGTTGAGCAATTGGTCAATTTTCACTAGCGTCACAGCAAGGTAAATTTTCACATTGGCGATGTGAAATTATGTGAAATGTTCGGTGTTACCAGGCGACGTGAAAACGCCATATAAAAACTTGATTTACCAGTTTAGTTTAGTCTTATGCTTTGAAATATTTTATTTAGAATTCAGTTAGTATTAAATATAATAAATAATCCTCTACATAAAAAAATGGAAATTTAACAGCATTTATTTTAATAAAATTGATAGAAGAAAGCGTTACTTTGCGGAAGTCCATACTTAAATCTAAATAAAATTGTTTAATTTGCAATTTTCCGCCAAAAAATGTATACGTATTATGTAGTAACAAAACAGACAAAATAGGGCGCTAAGAATGAATTGGACTTACCGGAAGCTAAAACTCCCAAATATATCCAGCTCCACACAATACACACCACTAAACTGTTTTATTAGCACCAACAATACACACACGTATGTGTATATTTTGTCTGTTTTGTTACTACATAATACGTATACATTTTTTTGCGGAAAATTGCAAATTAAATAATTTTATTTAGATTTATTTATGTTAATATTTTTGTTGCGTTTGTAAAACTGAATTAACTTTGATTGAAGTCGGTTTAAATCAATAGATTTACTGTAATTTTACGATAATAAAATCTTTATATATAAAATCATTGTGTTTCATTGTGTTTTTTATGGTATTATTGAATATATTTTAATATCGTGTTTTTGGTTTGTAAAATTGGATTTTTTGACGTGACAATGTCTTAAAATTCGATGGACCCAGCTGCACGCACCAAAAAAAACATGACTCATGCGGCGTTACCTCGCTCTGAGGCGTGCCATTTAATGCTCGAAGTGCAAGCGAGAGCGCGGAACGTGCGACAAAGAGACACAATCGGCCTCTGTTCTTATGACGCTGTTACGTTCAACTATCGTCAGTAAACCGACTTTACAGACAACCACCTTTTTTAATTAATGATATCGATATTACTCAATGGTAGTTCGAAATTACCTCCCCAAAAAACCTCCCCTCTACTCAACTGTACAATATCTTAAAAGTGAATCTCTTCTACAATGATGTACTTACTCATTTTAGGATTTTTTTACCCTCCCGGATACATAACACTGTCAGTATTACATATTCCTGCCGCCCATAATAAGTGTTATGTAAGAGTATTGTAGTCTTTAGTGTTATGTTCTGATCCGGAGAATAGGGTAGCCAGGATAAAAACTTCAATACTCGCATGACGTATCTAATATTTTAATACTTTATGTACTTATTGGAATTTTAAGTACAATCTCCAACATAATGGTTACTAACATCAAATTAGAAAGATAACCTGCATTAGATAAGATATCCCTAACTTTATAACTGTTCAACTTCAAATCTTGCAGAGAACTTACTTATAAAAATATTTCGGAAGAAATCTAGCAAACATTTATTACTACGGTATTATTGTTTTTATATTATTACTTATTCTGACGTAATGTTATCTCTGCTAATTTCAATTGCTATACCAGTGTGTATAGTTTTTATATTTAGGTTTATAAATACGGA
>NJDD01003203.1:103952-125701 GCA_002245505.1 Calephelis nemesis
TTTATTAAATTTAATCTGGTATCTATTTAAGTATTACAATGTAATAGTATCGTTGACTAACACCCATAACACAAGCACATAATTTGCCTGCTAGCATATTTCAAATAACTTTGAAGCTCGATTTGTTAAAACTAAAAAGTTGTTATAAAATAAATATGTGTATACCATCTCGAAATCATCTATCTTTCGAAAAAAAATTATCAATGATCAAATCTCGACGTCTCGAATAATAGGATTCTGTGTTTTTGCAGCTGTGCTTAGTTATTATTCAATATAAAATTAATTAAAATTTCTAAATAATTAATTAATTATAGTAAACTGTGTGTGTGTGTAGGAGAATTGCAGAACGCTAACATATTTCAATAATAATGCTTATAAAGTACATTAGATCAATAAATAAAACATTACCAACACTACCATGAATTTGACACACACAAACAAATATATTGATGACAACTATAAAAAATCACAGATGGCGCACTATACAGTTTAGAAACTAAGTAGTTTATCTTGAAAAATGAAGATCGCGTTCTTATCAACAAGATCTTAAAATTGTTATGGTCGAATTTCGACCAACGGGCGACCACTAGTTGCTCTAAATGTTCATTGGCAAGATTAATTTTTCCATCATAGATGGGAGGAAGGAGTAGTGCGGTAGGCGAGCGCGATGATCTTTTGTCTCTTTCATTTCAATACAAAATACGCGCCGATGCTGAGTGCGCTGCGCTCGAAAAATACTGAAAATTACAGTATCATCACTAGATCTTGGGTAAATATGGTATTAGCGCTGAAAATAGCTTAAATATGCAAATGCATATGCAAATATGCAATTGCATATTATCCGGTCTCTAAATTAATGACAAATGAATTGGTTTGAAATTTGTAAAATTTTCAGATTTCACCAAAAACATTACGAACAGATGGGACAATTATCTGGAATAGTTACTGTTGATGGGAAAAGATATAACATGAGCATCCCCTGTGTGAGGGACCGCACATATGGTAAGCACTGTAAGGTTATTGCAGGTTAAATATTTCGTCGATCGTTCGTTCATATTGAAGTAAAAAGGGGGCGGAAGGGGGGTCAAGCAAATCTCGCCCGACCTTGATTTAGAGAGGACGGGGTTTTGGTAAATATAAGTATATTTTTCTTAAATTTCTAATAAAAATAACGTTAGCGATAGGTTTGCCACCTATCACAATTATGGACTTAGTGTCTTCGGCTAGTCGTGGGTGCCTTGGTTGTGCCTCTGCCTACTTTTTCGGGTATATGCGTGTGAAGATACTTTTTTCCCTTAAAGAATCGTGACAAATGTTATTAAATTAAAATATTACTTTTCACAAAAACATTTAATACCCTTTGCTGGTCCGAATTTCCTGTGTATATTAAACCATCTTTCTTCCTGCTAGGCGAACAATGCAAAACGGGCAAACAGGATTACTGGTGATATACTGTGCAGCAACTTACCCAGGTTGAGATCCACCGCCTTACCTACTCCTGCTGCTTTAATAACAATGTCATGTTCCGATCTGGAGGTAGCGTAACCGGTAGACTTGCACAATTGGCCTAACACTCCGGCCACAGGACAGCAACGCACCTACAACATCTATGGTCTCAATAGGCTGCGGTTATAATCATCATGGGAACCTCGTGCTTGTCCTCTGTCTCTTGCCATAAAAAAAGAAAAAGATCAATTGCAATTTGTCTTAAGCAGTATTTCCCAAAGTGGGTGATAACGCCTCCTTGTACACGCTAGCAGTTTAGAGGGGGCGGTATAAGGACTAGAAGAAAATAGTTGAAAAAAGGTCAGAGAAACATGTTATTATTGACGTTTTTGACGTGGAAAAAAAACGTGGGTGCGTTAAAAATTAATTTTCAAACATGAAATAAGTTTGGGAACCTTTGGTCTAAAGATATCTTTTTATTTCTCGTTTCAGCAAATGTCAGAGATTGGCACACCTTTCACCGCTACGTATTACATTTCATATTCTTAGACAATGGTGATTGTTTCGCTGTCGGCACTGCTTCTCAATCTACCACCCTCTCTCAGTAAGTCACATTACATACAGTAGTACTATTTAAATTATGCGCTTCGGCTGTATTCGGCATGCTTCGGAAATCCTAATGTATTTTAAAGATATCTATATAGAGTTGTTACTACATAATTAATCATTTCGCTTAAATTTAGATTGGGTCAGCCAATTTAAAAATAAGAGTATAAAGTGTAAAAAGAGTAAAAAGTGTAAAGCCGAAGCGCATAATTTAAATAGTAGTACTGTACTAAATTGATCCTCACTTTTAATGGACTTCAATTATTATAGCGCAGAAACTGCAAGAAACCGACTTCGATTTTAATAAAGAGATCATAACGTTCGAAAATAAGGGTATTTTCCTTGATTTCCCTGGAATTTCATTATTAGATCCAGACTTGATGACAATGGGAATTGAAAATACAAAAAAGATGGTTTAAAAATGACGGAGAAGTCAATTAACTGACATCTTTTTAAAATTTTTTTAGATGTCAGCGATTAGCTTGTGTATGCTATTAAACTCCTCGGAAACAACTGGAGCGATTTTGATGAATTTTTTTTGTGTTCAAGGGAATTCGAGTTGGTTTAGATTAACAATTTGGTGCACTGGAAATCATTTTTTTAATTATTTTTTATTTTTAAGTAGTCATTAATTTTGGAATGGATTACCGATTCCCGACAGGGGTAGATGAACCATTAGATGTATTTGTATGATGAACAATTAGATGTCTGCGTTTGTCCGGGTCCGATGGGTTTTTAAATTAATTTTGGTATATATATGTAAGTATTTCTATATGACCTATAACATAAGCATAATATTATAATTTTCTTACTTTGGCGTTAGATTCAATTTGTGTAACTGGTCCAAGGATAATAATAATAATAAATATCCCTGGACAAGTCACACAAATTGAATCTATCCCCAAAGTAAGCAAATTATAGGTATGCTTGTGTTATGGATGTGATTCAACGATACTAGTCAAGGATATTTATTATTTATTGATATATAATCTCCTCCTTTTTTCAAGTCGGTTAAAAAGGAGGAAGTTACATGTCCACTTTTAAATATCTGCAACGAAGTGGCGCACAAGCTTTTGGATATCCTGATGGCAGAAGAAAAGCTATCTACTCTATAAACCAGGGGTGGGCAAACTACGGCCCGCGGGCCGCATCCGGCCCGTGAGAGGTTTTAATCCGGCCCGCCGAGGGTTTTTTTAGAAAAAATATGAACCTCCTTAAAAAATTAATAGTCGAAATGTTAAAAGACTATTGAAATTTGAACAATTATGATACTGAATCGATACTTTTAACATACATATTGCGCATTTCATATGTTAAAGACTTCATAAATAGATTTTATTTTAATAAAGAATTGTAAAATTAAAAAAATGCCTTATATTATCTTTATACAACGTTATGTAATCGTAATATTTACTGCTGCTTTTAGGTGTTTTAATTAGACGGCCCGCCTCAAGATTAATTTTAATTTAGTGGCCCGCCACTAGATTTTTTTTATTTACCGGCCCGCGGTCGAAAGAATTTGCCCACCCCTGCTATAAACCATAGCGATATTAGTTCGTCGCTATGTTATGGTCTTTGAATTATACCCTAAATCTACAGCATGTAACACGATATAGCGAGCACTTTAGTGCTGCATGCAGCTGCTGCGTGTACTTTTAGCTAGTTAATGTGTCAATAGTTACTTTAGGGGAAAGAGATGACTTCAACAAACCAGAAATAACTAAAATCGGTACAGCAGTTCTAGTATTATAAGTCGTATAACTGGCCCGACTACGTTTTAAATATCTAAATTTATGTTTTTATCGCCTCTGTGGTCTAACAGTCTGGCGTCGGACATGACTTCTTGAGGTCCCCGGTTCGATACCCGGGTTGGACTACAAAAAAAATGTATAATTTCTAATTTCAATTTTTTGATAAAAGTAACGTTGCCGGGGATTGGATTTGTGCCCGGTTGGCGATAGGCTTGCCACCTATTGTAGCACTTAGTGTCTTCGGCTAGTCGTGCCTTGGTAGTGCCTCTGCCTTTTTTTATTACTATTTACTTTTTATATTTTTAGTATTACCTTTGGATATGTTTGTCTCAAAGTGGACCAAGCTGTGATGCCTGTGGATTATTCTGATTTTCAATTATACCAACACGCAGAGAATGAAATTCTACCGAAGAATTATGGGTTTATTTTTGAAGCTGGTAAGTTTGTTACTGGTAATCATTATAACGTAGGAAAGGTCCAAAATGATAGGAGGACTACTACAAACCCTTATTCTGTGCTGTTGTTAACTAAAAAGAATGTCAAATAGAAAACGCTACTCTTTCTGACCAACGTTTGATCAAACTTTGACAGATGCCCATTCCGATCGTTTATTTTAATTGAATCGTTATTATCTTTGACCAAGATTTCTTTACAATTTACAACTATTTTTATTTGTAGTTTGCATATGTAAAATTCTTTAACCTTTTAAGAAGATCTTCTTGCTAGAAAAAATCTTAGATCAAGTTTCGGTGTTGCTAGTAAATTAAATAAAGTCGTTACATTTATTTGATTAAATGTACATTGAAATAACTGTGGTATTTGACAAGTGGAATATTTAACAAACTGTATACCCTATTCCAGCGTTTCCCAAATTCCGGGTCGCGACCCGGTACCGGGCCTTTTAAATTAAATACCGGATCGCAACATTCGATAACGTTCGACAGAGACCTGAAAACTGCAAGCCCCTGGACTGTATCTCACCGTGCAGTCTCTCCGTCAATCATACATATTCTACTCGGACAGTTTTTAAAGGGCTTATTGCAGCTTGATTTCAAGTTCGACAAAGTTGTGTAAAAAATAAATGTAGTTAAAATGACATAATAGAAGTAGTTTATGTTTAAGTGTCAAGGGGCAGTTTGAAAATTACCGGGCCACGACAGGAAAAAGTTTGGGAAACACTGCCCTATCTTTCACATCCGGAACATGACTGTCCAATGATTTAAAGGACATTTTACAATGGTGGTAATTCTGCTGTTCACAAACTAAACTTATTTTAGATAGCATGCTATCTTTTTCAAATGAAACAAAACTAATAATAAATAAACTTGATACAGAGTCGTTTTTCGAGTGATAGATTAAACGTCTGTAGAAATGACGTGTACTGTCTAGTTTGACAACACCAAATTACTCTCTTTCTGTTACTTTCGTAGAAAGAAGACAGCGATAACTTAAAATTAGTTAAGTGAATGCACAACAAAATTACCAGCTAATTAATATTTTTCCTTGTAGGTGGAGTATCATACGAAACTCAAGTCGAAGTATTTGATGAAGTTTCATTATACCTTGGCAAGGACAGAGAAGCGAAGTGGTATGAAAGGTGGAGCAAAGTTGTTATTAACGGAGTTAAAGGAATAGCTTGTGTCGAATGGCATTACAACAACTCGTGTGGTACAAGATAGAAATTTGGTACTATAAATATTATAGATAGAAAAACATGTTAAAGGATTTATATTTGTTTCATTTTTTTATTTTCTCCCACAGAATTCCCAAACAGATTCCAATAAAAGGAGGTGGTTCTACATAAGATTTCGTTTTTTTGTATGTTTGTTATGAGATTACTCGACCAATAGCCAACCGATTTCGATTGTTCTATCCAGAAAGATTTGTCATGATTCTGAGGTGATCCCATATTAATTTTATGATGAGGTTTTTGAGTTAACCACCTCATTGATAGAGGCTGTCAAAGTGAATGAAAAATTATGCATTATTAAGTACTAGTGGTCGCCCAGTGGTTAAAATTCGACCATTTTAATACCTTGTTGATAAGAACGCCATCTTTGTTTCCAAACTTTTTAGTGCGCCATCTGTGATCTTTTATCGTCAATCAATAAATTTGTTTGTGTCAAATGCATCGTAGTGTGTAATGTTTTATTTATCGATTTAATGTACTTTATAAGCATTATTATTGCAAAATATTAGGGTTCTGCACTTCTCCTACACATAAACTATAAGTGTGCCAAATTTTATGCTCATGCGTCCGACAATTTTCGTAAAAAAGGGTCCAAAGTCTTGGCATCATGTAATAATATATAGATAATTCAAAAACTACTAGCAAAATATTGATAATTTTTTTGTGGGACTATTTCGTAATCATTTACTATCTTTCCAAAAAGACATATCAAATCGCTGCGTGGGGTAGCGCCAATGAAATAGTTCTTCTTCTGCTACGATTTTGATGAAACATATAAGCTAAGTCACTCATGGACAATGTAGCATTTCTAAAGGTGAAAGAATTTTTGAAATCGTCCAGTAGTTTCGGAGCCTATTCATTTCTAACAAACAAACAAACAATCATATCTTTCCTCTTTATAATATTAGTGTAGATGTAGATATTTTAATTACATAAACAGCGAACAAGCATGCGGCTTTCTTAATAGTAAGAGATACTATACACACCTTGTCTTGTAGTTGCGGCGCTGTCCTGTGGCCGAGCACCTATTGTAAAAGTCTACCAGTTGCATAGACCTGTATTTTTATGAGCGGATACGGAACAGAATACCCTATGTCAGGAGACCCTGAAGACCTAGCACCCTATGTACCTAAGGCCCTAGATGCCTACCAGCCCTAGCCCTAACATAAGGTTTAATATATACTTATATAGATAAGTGCGGGATGTCTGTACCAATAGACCTACGGTAGCAGACGGAACCCTACGGGTAGGATAGGTGGGAAGGAGGTGGTGATATACTCAAAGCAGATCAAGCAGGCTCACTTGACCAATTAAGGACTTGAAGGTGTCTTCGCCACTTTGAGGGGATGGTAAATGAGAAAAGAACCAAGGTTCTAATCTGATTTATTGAAATAATTACGAAGTATATATACAAATTACACCGACACACACATTCATACAAAATTCTTTGTGTCTCATCCGTGTAAGTTGCGGATGCAGCATCTTCTAGTGGAGAAACATCAGGACGTGATTGTATGTGTATTTTGCTGTCCTCCTTTCAGTGGCGTGCCAGCAGTTGCTTGTATGTTTAATGTGGCTTTGGTCACGTTAAACAAGCGGGATTTTGCTGTCATACTTAATCTATAATAAGTTATTATAATTAGTCTATATTAAGTTATCTATAATAATAAAAATCGTGTCGAGTATTGATAAAATGTAGTTCCACCTTTTTGAAGTTGATTAATAAATATCCAGTCCTGAAAAATAATAAATGTATTTTTTAAGTCTCTTAGTACATGATTTATTTTTTATTGATAATCCTTATCATACCTACCAGGTGCAATTACGAAAGATCATTTCTTATCATGGAACTACTGATAAAACGATTAAGTTTAACTTTTGAATAAATAAATGCATATCTTCACGCTAAGTCACTAATGCCCTAGGCAGAGACTATCGAACGCCAAGTCCTACAGACCTGACTAGCTTCCTCAACATTCATTACTCTCTTCATACAAACACGTCAGTTATGGAGACTCTTATCACCAGCGTAGGATAATACCCAAGCGATTTGGTCGTGAAAACTCAAGCAAGGCTTCTCCGGGTAACTTCATCCATTAAATAAATATATATTTCTGAACAAATTACTTTAATTACCAACCAACATTAAGAGGCTTTGAGTGTGCAAAGAGTGGTGTATTGATACGTACCTAATGGTGCTAATTCTGCTAAGAACTAACTTGTTATAGGTGTATGCTATCTTTTTCCGATATGACATTTTAAGCATGTCAAATTAGTGCAGACGTGATGGTGGTAATTCTGCAGCGCACTTCACTACATAATATAAAACAAAGCCGCTTCCTCTGTCCTTATGTCCGTTTCTATGGTTAAATCTTTAAAACTACGCAACGGATTGATGCGATTTTTTTTAATAGATAAAGTGATTGAAGAGGAAGGTTTATATCTATATTTTATAACTAGGGCGGGCCACTAGTAGGTATTAAAACTAATTTTAAGTTATCGATATCTTTGAAATCAAAAGACAGCAAACAAGTTCAATGCTGGCAGATTGGTTGCCAAGTTGGAGTCCGAACTAATTTGACATGTTTAAAATGTTCCAACTCTTTTATTTCTCTGAAAAATTAAATACACCTAAATTAAGTTTAGTTAGTACTCAGCAGAATTACCGCCCTTTATTAATCTGACAGTACTAAAACAGCGGCTTCCTATTACTTTCTTTGAAGGAAGATAGCGATAAATTAAAACTAGTTTGGTAAGTGTACCTACTGCAAAATTACCACCATTGTCATAACTTATTTTAGGATAACTCAATCTTTTTTCTATGAAATAAAAACAAAAAAGGAACATTTTAGGCATTAACATATTAGTCAAATTTTATACGTCTTTAAATCAACATAATATTCAGTGGATACCATCACACGTTAATATTATAGGCAACGAAAAAGCGGATTTTTTAGCTAAGGTTGCAGCTTCCGACGGAGTAGACATAGCTGTTTCTCCCTACTTTATGGAAATTTTACCAACTGTTAAAAAGCACTGTCGTAGCATGTGGAGCGAATATTTCGATGAAAGATCAAAATTTAAAGGTATCTGGTACCGCACAATTCAAGCAGAACCAATGAATTACCCTTGAATCAATATCTGTTCCTTAAATAGAAGTTATACTGTTACTGCCTTAAGACTGCGTTCGGGACACATTCCATTGAATAGTTTTGGATTTTTAATGGCTAAAACACCATCTCCTAATTGCAACAAATGTGGAAAAATAGAAGATGTATATCACATATTAATGGAATGTGTTCGGAACAAGGATCAAAGGAAAGTTCTAGGTAAAGACCTGCACAATATTTTTTGGGCTGTTGGTGGTTGTAATAGTATTCTAGCGGATCCGACATCGGATTCGGCTGGAATTCTGTACAAACTAGTTACACTAGGATTAAAAATTACGGCTTGTAAATAGTGGATACGTGTTAGAGGACGTATTAGAGCGACGTAGTCGCGCAGCGACAAAGCTCTTTAAAATAGAATAAAAAAAAAATCAACATATTGCGAGGTATATAGTTTTAGTTTTTCTATACTAAAACTAATTGAAATTATATGCATAATATAACCAAAAAAACATTAGGACGAATAGATAACCACTTTTTGAATCAATTAATAAATAATTAGCAACGCTGGATGATTGGATAAGATAAGTTTTATTTATAATTTAGTTTCAAATAACATTCAATACCAACCGGCCTGCTATCATGTTATCTCTCTTAATTTCAATTGCTATACCAGTATGTGTAGTTCTTATATTCAGGTTCATAAATACGGAATACAAACCCGCCATTCTTGGTATTTATCAACAAAGAAATAAAACATATTGGTTTAAGTTTGTGTTTATGTACACAATTTTAAGAATAAAACAGGTAAGTTTGATTTTTTTTAAATTGTTGATTTAAGCATAAATCTTACTTTTAATTATTAACGAATTTATAACGATTCCATGAGGTCCTAGGTTCGAATCCCGGGTCGGACAATAAAAAGAAAATTAGGTTTTTCTAAATTTCTAATAAACAAAAAGTTGCTCGGGATTGGATATGTGCCTGGTTGTCGATAGGCTTGCCACCTATCACATTGTGGGACTTTAGTGTCTTCGGCTAGTCGTGGGTACCCTGGTAGTGCCTCTGCCTAACTCTTCGGGGATATGGGCGTAAAGATACTTTAATTATTAACGAAAGCGATTATCCATGCAATGTGTTTGAACATATTTTATGGGATAGACAGGGATAGAGCAGCAAATAAGCAGATTTGTTTCCTGATGGTAAGACACAAGGGTGCCCTATGCCCTAGGGTATAAACCAAAGGTGATATAAGTGCGTTGCTGTCCTGTGGCCGGGACTGTAAATTTATATGATTTCAGTTATAAATTGTCAACTGTTAGTAACGTTTTGATAAGTAACATTGTTTTTCCCATTTTTCCTGCAAGTTTTAGGTTTTATTTATTTTTCTCCCCGTGTTGGTCCGGGCTCCTTTGCAGAATAGACCACCTGCCTCCTTCCAGGCAGCTTGTAAAACGCGAGCATATGCTTACCGTCACTAACACCGTGACATCCTACTACGTGTTAGAGTTTTGCAGCGACTCGCCCGGATTGGTACCACTGCTTACCTATTCCTGTCACCATAACGTCCAATGCTTGCCGTTGACGTGTTCCGGTTCGGAGGGTAAGGCAGCCGGTAAACTTACTTTTGCTTGAGGGCTAACTTCCCGGCCTCAGGTTGGCAACGCACCATTACCACCTTTGGTGTCTCTAAGCGGCGTGAATTTCTTACCATCACGAAATCCGACTGCATGTTTGCCTTCCATTATGATAAAAAAATCGGTTCAGCCGTGAAGAGATGACCACGCGAAATAGGAAACAGTTTTTATATTTCAGCCCCAAGATTTATTGTTAACTAGCTCATGCCGGCGTGGTTAATGATCCCACAGGAACATATTTTCGTGATAAAATCGATCCTATATGTTCATCTAAGTTACCCTCTATGTATGTGTCAAATTTCATTAAAATCGGCATAGTAAGTAGTTTTTGCGTGAAGGAGTACCAAACAAACCTACAAACTTTCACATTTATAATATTAATAGAATCGATAAACTCTGTTACTGCTGGACATAATAGAAAGAACCCTGTCACCATTACTAAACATCCTATTAATATTATAAATGCGAAAGTTTGTATGTATGGATGTTTGTTACTCTTTCACGCAAAAACTACAAAGCCGATTACGAGGAAATTTGGTATGTAGGTAGCTGAAGACCCAGAATAACATATAAGCTACTTTTTATCCCGGAGTTCCCGCGGGATTGGGACGTACGCGGGTGAAACCGCGGGGCGCAGCTAGTTGTCTATAAAAAACTTAGGATAAGCACCTATTATCATCATAAGGAAAAATTTATGTTATTTAGGTATTTCACTTCTTAAAAGTGTGAGCGTTATAATATTTAGGTATTAGGTTCACTAAATTTAAAGGTTTAAATCTTCTAGCTAAAAATATATTTGGCGCGTTTACTGGCTGTGGAATTTGGGCGGAGCGCTGATGGCACGATTCATATCCAGGAACATGATGAGAAGTTGGAGAAGAAACATGATCTTGGACAACACTCAAAGGTAATTCAGGATGGTCTTTTTAACCTCAATTTTATCGAAATCGATTGAGAATTTGATTTTCTTTAAAACGAAAATAAAACTTCGATGTATTTGCAATATTGATAGGTATGTTTGTTGATATAATATAATAGTTTATATAAAACAACTTCGTATGTAGCATAGGTACTAACAACAACATAATTCGAAATATAAAAAATATTAGCAGTATGTATACCTACATGTATGAACAAGGGTGTCGCCAAGGTGGTGCAAACTGCCCTTCTTTTTCTTTTTTTTTCTTTAAAAAATTTCTAAGATTTTATTTCTAAAAAAGTTGGCAAATATAAAGCAAACAGTATGATGTCTTTAACTTTATTGCTTGATCAATTATTCTAGTAGATACCTCCCCTAACTACTACTTTGATACTATTTAAGGAAGAAAATGAAAGGCAAGTCGAATTAGAGGCATGAGGCTCTCGACTTAATCAACTTCAGCTAGCGACGTTCCAGTGTATGAACTAATAGGTACGATCGCCTCGTTGGTCGAGGGCTAATATACACGCGTAACTCCACCGACAGGCACGGGTTCGATTACCGACGGGGACAGGCATTTGTATGCACAGACAACGTTTAAATGACTGCATTTCCGGCTCTGGGTGTTTATTAAAGTTATTCTGGTGAATATTTAAGTATTTCTATATATAAGTAGACTAACGCCGATAACACAAGCATTTAATTGGCTTACTTTGCAGTTAGATTAAATTTGTGCAACTTGTCCAAGGGATTTTATCATAATATAAACACATGAAGCAAAATCCTTGGACTCAGTTTTACAAAAGTTGCGCGGATGCAGGGGCACACTTATAGTTTATGTGTAGGAGAAGTGCAGAACCAATATTTTTCAGTTGTAATACTAATACACTTATAAAGTGCATTAAATCAAAAAATACAACATTATACATACATCTCATTTGACCCACAAACAAAAATATCGATAAAGATAAAAGATCACAGACGGCGCAGAAACTATAATCATAATGTTTGGAAAGTATATAGGATAGCGTTTTTATCAAAAAGATAATGAACTTTAACAATGTTTGAACATTTTTTATAATAATTTATATTAAATAACATGTAATTAAAATTTATTACGGTCAAATTTCGACCAGTGGGCGACCACTAGTTTATTTAATATTGCAAATACATTGAATTTTTTCGAAAAGTCCGTTTAGTACTTTTGCTGTAAATGTACACATACTTATAAATATATAATAGTAGTTTGCTTCGCTAATTAAAACAATCTTTTTTTTAGTCTGTCGACGCTGCATATTTAAATGGAATGTCCAAAAATGGTGATTTGTTTATCTGTGGAATCGCAAGAAGGCCTAACAATTATTGTGATGCTTTTATTTATTTGAAGGTAATATTGCTATAGGTATACCTATTAAAGGTATTTCAGACATACGCAAGTGAAAGTAAATATCTGTTTATATTATAACGTTTTGAAGGCAAATTAGGTATTAGTTTGATAATGATAAAATTTACCTAGGTACCTAACCTTTGAATTAGTTCAGTTTAGGTCATCTCATCACGATTGAACAGATGGACCAATTTTGCTCCCCCTGTTAGTTATCGTCAGAAGATTTTCATTTTTTTATGATAATGGAAGGCAAAGAATAAGACGGATTTCCTGATGGAAAGAAATTCACGCCGCTTAGAGACACCAAAGGTGGTAATTGTAATTGTGCGTTGCCAACCTGAGGCCGGAATATTAGGCCTCGAGCAAAAGTAAGTTTACCGGCTACCTTACCCTCCAAATCGGAACACGTCATGACGTTATGGCGGCAGTAATAGGTAAGGCGGTGGTACCAATCCGGGTAAGTCGCTGCGAAACTCTACCACCTAGTCAAATGTCACGGTGTTAGTAACGGTAAGCCTATGCTCGCCTTTTACAATCTGCCTGGCAGGAAGGCAGGTGGTCTATACTGCAAAGGAACCCCGACAAACACGGGGGAAATTTATTCATTTATTGCGCTATCGTACACAAACATGACAACACGAACATTTGCGCCCTGCGCCGTCTAAACGAAACAGCTGGCGCAGGTTCAGAAGTTTTTCAAAAAAAGTGCGCAACGTCGCTAAAAAAGTTTTCTTTTCAAACTATATGCAAATGGCACGTCTAATTCTATCGCTCTCAGTAATCTCTACCATTGGGCAACATACCTACTACCAACATTATATATTTCAGGTTGAGGGTCAAGACTTACTGCTATCCCCAGAACTGCCCGACACGTATCTAAAGCAGGGGCCGGAGGATGAAAACTCCCACAGCGTGCACGGCATGGAGATGTCCTGCTTTATACCAATGCGGACCTGGACATTTACATATAAAGGTGACATGAAGTAAGCACGAATTGTTTCGTAATTGGTTAAGAAAGAATCAAGCAGAGAGATCTTCTTGTACTCTGCTATAAATTACATGACAGATTTAGATCGCTTCCAAAGTTTAAGGTGTAACTTTTGTTTTTTACCTTAGTCTATTCTGCCGTCCAGACTGATATATTGTTAACAATAAAGTTGTGGCGTTACGGTAAATAAAATACAAAAAATTGTGTGTGTACTTATGTACACGCGTTAGAAGTTATACTTCTTCGGCGTAATAAGATATAAAAATCTTTTTAAAAATTTTACCTTTTGCCTTATTTTACCTACATTTGTAGACAAAATGACACTAACCATAGCAAAAAGGTATTTAATACATTAAAAGTTTTATTATAATGCATTATTTAGTTAAATAAAGTTTATTTAATATTTAATAAAAATATCACAAAAAACTAAAATGTTATCTATATCTAACTTCATCATGTCGGTTTTTCGTGACGGTGTGCGCGCGCATCGTAAAAATTTACCCTCATATTTTTTTCCTAACGCGCCAAAAGAAGTATAACTTCAATAAATAAAATAAAAATATTTATTTCGCAAAAACCAAGTTACAATCCAACAAATTTATCGAACATTCTCAGAAAGTGCTTTCGCAAATGTCTTTCGTGTTCTGCCATTTCAAGCGGACATTTGCAGTTTGGACTTAATTCTAGGTCTGTAGATTGGAGACCACCGACACCTAGTTTCTAGTAACTATTGAAGAACATTTCTGACGAACTAGCAACCGCTTTTTAGCGTATTTACGAGCTACATGCTGCACAATGCCGCTCCGACTTACAAATTTGGTGAGCTGTACTTATGTATTGGATGTTCTGCGGTTTTTTTAACATACCTAACATTTTCTACATCATCTTGAACAATAGAAATGGCCAAGTATAGTAGTCTTTTTGTTCTTGTGTCATCTTATTTAAAGTCTAAAATGTATGATCTATCAACCAATTTCAGGTCAAAAAGTGAGCCCGATAAGAAAGTAAAGGTAGAAGCCAACCTGACCTGGAGTGCAAACTGGTCTCCATTTGAATATGATACCCAAATATCTGCATGGAGTATCGCCTCTGATATGGCCAGGGAGCCCTGGTCAAAGGATTATTTTAAGTTGCTACAGGAGTAAGTAAATATAAATGTATAGTTCTGAGGTACAAGCTACACAAAAAGACGTACCTACCTAAGTGTTCGTTCATAAAATAAATAACAGAAGTATCTAAACATAGAGGTGTCACCACTGTGGTCTAGCGGTCCGGCTTCGGACTTGACTTTTTTGAGGTCCTGTGTTCGATCCCTGGGTCGGGCAACAAAAAATATAGAAAATATGTATTTTTAATTTTCTAATAAAAATAACGGTGCTTAGGATTGGATATGTGCCCGGTTTACGATAGGCTTATGACCTATCACATTGTGGGACTTAGTGTCTTCGGCTAGTCATGGATGCCCAGGTTGTGCCTCTGCTTACCTCTTGGAAGATATAGGCGTGAAGATACTTACTGCCTTTTTTATCTAAACATAAAACGTAAAAACTGGTTGTTACTAGTCGCGCCGCTATGGTATATGTGGTGTGCATGGAGCTATATTGTTGTGTCTTTGTCATACGTCTTTTCTATTTTGCTCAACATGGCCTGAAATTTCTGACACTCACGATAGTTGTCTCTTACCTGCATGTAAGCTGTCTGCTTAATTACTTACGCTTTATATAGGTAACCTGAAGCTATGGATTACTAGTGAAGGTTATAATCCTAGCAAAGATCTAGTATCTTCACGTCCATATCAACGAAGGGGTCGGCAGAGGCACAACCAGGGCATCCACGACTAGCCGAAGACACTAAGTCCCACAATGTGATAGGCCAACCGGGCACATATCCAATCCCAAGCAACATTTTTTTTATTAGAAAATTAAAAATAGCACATTTGTTTTCGTTGCCCGACCCGGGTTTTGACCCGGGACCTCATGAAGTCAAGTCTAACACTTGAACCGCTAGATCACAGAGGCTAACAAAGATCTGATGTTAATCAACAAAGTCAAAACAAAAGAGAGGTCGGTATACTAGAGTGAATCAGCAATATTTGGAAATGACATCACTTCTTTGGAATGTCACGTCCAGAAGTAGTCTTAAGCATCATTGTGGGTAGGTAGTAAGTACCTATACTTTAAATGAAGAATGAAACAAGCATGCCTATTTTGTATAAGCCTTAGATTAGTTGGAGATATTATGGTATACCTAAACATCTGCCGTGAGCATTAAGCTTAAGACATTAAACTAATTTTAAGTTATCGCTATTTTCTTTTAACGACAGGAATAAAAAGAAACAAAACAAGTTTAGTGCTGTCCGATTGATTTGTATATGACATTTCTACAGACTCAACCTTTTCCTCTAAAAATTTGATTAAGTTACTAGTTAATGTCTCCGGACTAATCTGACATGTCTAAAATGTTCCATCGCTTTTCATTTTATTAATAGGAAAAAAGATAGAAACCAGAACCGCATTTAAATTTGTAAAAAAAATCTATTTGATCCACCAACTGAACTTAATTTTCAGATTACATCAAACGCACTACGAGCAGATGGGATACTTAACTGGAGTAGTGATTGTGGATGGGAAAGACCACAATCTGAACATGCAGTGCGTGAGGGATCGTACATTCGGTACGCATATATATACTATCACAGCGGATGATATCTACCCTCAATTATTTTTTTCGAGATGGCTAAAATACCGCTGAAGGCTAAAATGCCATTTGACAGAGCATTTGATCCGAAAATACCTACGTTATTTAGACCTACAATACCCACATCCAGGGCTATGACTACCCCAAAGATACCTTGTCATGGCGGGGAACTCAGTATCCAGGGTGTTTGGGTGTCCTCGGGGAAGCAACTTGCACTAGGACCGCTGCTCCTCAGTGCTCCTTTCTGTCCCTGTCACTTATGGTGGCGGCTGTAAGGTCTGCGGAGATGGGGGCTGGCTTTGTCATCTTGACCCTTCATGGGGTTACAGCTGGTACGGGGTGCTTGCTGCCATTGAAACCCAGAAGTAAAATGACCCGAAGACACTTCCGACGATCTGCGGCCCTCTGCATTAATTGGGGTTGTATTGACGGGAATCGTAAAATCCAGCCGCCGGGAATGTAGATGTGTGCGAAAGCGTTCCAACAGTCATAATGGATGTTTAGCTTGGGGAAGAAGGTTCTCCTAGTGTTCGTCAGAGTCTCCTGTGAAGAATAAACCGTGTGTCCCAGCCAGGCAGCTCGTAAGAGGCGAGCGTAGGTTAGATAGGTTATCATCAACAACACCTCTGCTAGTGGCAGAGTGCCGAACAGCAACTTACTCTGGTAGGAATCCACTACGTTAGCTATAGCTGCCGCCGTAATGACACTGTCATTATTCAGTCCGGTGGACATGGGAGCTGGTAGTCTTCCTCCAGTATCGCACCTATAACATCTAACTAGGGGCTGATTATGTAACTCAGTTGCCCACTCAAAATGGAAAAGTGTACATCAAATAACGTCGAATGACGTGTTTTATATTTGTTATTTCCCGTGACCAACAGAAATACAAAAGAAACAGCAAACATAAATGATGTCATTTGATGTACAATTTTGAGGTTTGATTTGGCCACTGAAATACATAATCACCCTCCTGGTCTATACCCAAGGTTGTCTAACTATCAAAAGATCCATGGGCTTCTTCGCTGTCGTATCTCATAAAAGAATCAACAGCTACCATTAACTTGATGTGTTACAGGAAATATAAGAGAATGGCGTAACTTCCACCGCTACGTTTTGCACTTCATCTTCTTGGACAACGGAGACTGTATAGCTGTGGGCACCGTATCCCAACCGTCTATTTTATCTCAGTAAGTCTTTAACATTCACTTACTGACATGGCCCGGAATTTAATATATATTAAAAAATTACAGAAATATGGACAGCGCACACTGTTTTCAGGATGAGAGAGTGTCGGGATTTTTGTTACTCAGTACCAAAGCGTATTGTAAAAAAGAGTGACCACTCTTCTTTAAAATCATCAAGTCTGGAAAGTGGCGCCTTTGCTGGATGTAGTAGAAAATTTAAGCATTAAAATGTCATTAGCCGTCGCGGAAAAATCCACTCCGACGCAGACACCGCGGCGGCGGCAGCATAGGATGTGTTGCTCGATACAAAATGTATGAAAGCGATCTAGAGGGATTATGAGCTGCGATGAGTTCCGTCCTATCCCGACTTAATAATATGCGCTTTCCTTTAGTTTTTAAGGTGTTTTATAAAAAGATAATAGCTGGTTTTCAGAAACCCCTTTACACACTTTTTTAAGATAAACTTTTATACTTTTCCTCACTACATTTCATGGTATAGCTTCTATGCATCTTATCGTCGGTGCTTGGTGAAATTTTATTTTAAACACAATTTGTTAAGTTTTTAAATCATCATATCAGATCAAATCTCGAGGTGATAATGAAATTGGAGTCTGTTTTTTTTCTAAAAAATATTCATACATACACACATACATATCTACAAGCCAAGTCCCTTACGGGGTAGGCAGAGAGTACCGAGTGCCAGACCTCACGATCCTGACAAACCGGTCTTGCTTCTTTCACATTCATTACTCTTTTCATACAAACACGCCGGTTTCGGAGACTCTTGACACCACCCTCGGATATTATCCGATTGATCAGATCGTGAAATGTAACTAAAAAATATTAAATTGCTAATATTCAATATACTTACCTACATACAGATATCTCTTTTATAATTTTGTAATATTCATACATAATTATTGTATTTTAGTCTGACTATCGGATACGTTTGTCGAAAATCAGACCAAACTGTAACGGCGGTGGATTATTCTGATTATCAATTATACCAACATGCAGAAAATGAAATTTTACCCAAAAACTATGGATTCATTTTTAAAGCAGGTAAGTTTTTATGTAATAAAATAGCAAACAAGCACAAGGCTCTTCTGATGGTAAGAGTAACTGTGGCCTATAAACACCATAGATGTTACAGGTGCGTCGCTGTCCTGTGGAAGGAAATTTAGCCTATTGTGCAAGTCTAACGTCTACCCTGTACACGACGACAATGTCGTTATGGGGGCAGGAATAGGTAAGGCGGTGGAACCCTACCTGACCAAATGCTGCACAGCACTCTAGCAATAGCGGTCTTGATGGCAATGACCCATCAAACCAATGCTCGCCTCTTACGAACTGCCTGGTAGGAAAGACAGATGATCCATTCTATTTTGGGGACACGGATCAACACGGGAAAGTAGATCTGTTCACGATTTTTCAAAATAAATAACGGGCATCAGCAATTTCTAAATTATCGAAACATCTAAGCGGTAGTGATAAAGAACTGCTATAACCAAATAATCCTTATCATTACTAAAAAAATATTATACTAAAACTAAAAGTTATATGAGCTATATATTTCTAGTTCTGTACAACGTCCCTAAGTTTGTCTGGCAGAAATCGCTTCAAAGCAGAAGAATCGCCTCTGTGTTTTATTTTAAATATTATATTGTAAGATGAACATTTCTGATTTTGTGAATTCATTCAATGTTGCCATTTATTTCATTGCAATAAATTTGAAGTGGTTAATGGTTTAAAGGACAAACTTCTTTTGTTATTACTTATTATGTTAGACGTACCTGAGTCTTCTGTTTTCACCCCCCATTCCGACCGGCATAAGGGTGATACTTTTTAGTTTTGCCATTTAAAAGAACTTTAAATGACTTTTTGATCAGCAACTCGCCTCTAGGTGGCATTGGTTGTATCGGCGTTACTGTGCACGCGTAAACCCCCTCTTCGCCCCGCAATCTGGTGACTCATGCCTGCTTATGCAATAGCTTTACCGCGGCAGTCTCCGAGTGCCACACGACTTTTTTTTAATCACAGAAAGACGCTTAGACTCAAATTGTAAAGGATTAATTTTTGTTCTCCTTTTAGGTGGGGTTTCGTATGAAATTCAAGTCGAAGTATTTGATGAAGACTCATTCTACATAGGCAAAGACAGAGAAGCAAAACTATATGAAAGGTGGAGCAAAGTTGTTATTAACGGAGTGAAAGGTTTAGCTTGTGTCGAATGGCATTACAACAACTCGTCTGGAACAAGATAAACAAAAATGTTATAGTAATTACTTTTGTTTCATTTCCCTATTTATATTATACTAGCAGTTTCACGCAACTTCGCCTGCGTAACTTGGCTTCTACTATACCGATTTGGATGAAACAAAGCCTATGTCACTCGTGGATAATGTAGCTTTCGAAAACAAACAAAGTTTTCCTCTTTATAATATTAGTATGACAAAAGGAAAAAGCATTAGGTTGGCAGTATGAAATCAAGTTGCACGATCGTAAAGTATTTGAAATATTTAAATAAAACTAGCTGTCCCGGCGAACTTCGTTTCACCCGTTTAGTTTGTACGGGAAAAATTAAAACGGTGTTTTTCCTAGTTTCCTCCCAGCTCTTCTCTTTTTCTTTTTTGGAGTTGACTTCTTGCGGTTTTGTTTAAAAATACCGTTGTCCGGGTTTGGATATGTGCCCGGTTGGTGATATGCTTGCCACCTATCACATTGTGGGATTTAGTGTCTTCGGCTGGTCGTGTGTGCCCTGACTGTACCTCTGCGGGGATACGGAGGTGAAATAACGTTTTTTAATTAACTTCGTTAGTATCTAAATATCTATGTAACAGAATTTTAGAACAGGTTTTACCCACTTCAAAAGGTCAAATTGAGAAGAAACTTTACATACTTATTTACTCTTATCATATAATTTCATATCAAGGGCCAGGGACAAAAACATAATGTAGTACTTATTAGGTATACATATACACGTTGTGTCCTTACCATCAGAACATCCGTCTGCTTTTTGCCTTCATTCTGGAGGTACCTATAGGTATACGTAACTTTGCCTTCCTAGTATTCCTATAACGTAAAAAGCGTTATTTTAAAAAGGTGCGAATTAAAAGACGTAATATGCCAGATATTTTAATAATAGCAACAGTTTACAAGTAAATCAACTAATGACTAAACGTGGACTAGTAGTTACGGCATCAGTTTGAATACTTAACTAGTAATACCTACTAGTTATTTTGACCACAACTTATTGTATGAATAAAATACTATTTTATAATATGGGGGCATTTACGTGAGGCTTTTACAGAGGGTAAAGTAAGGGAGTAAGGGAGGGTCTCGCAAATATCACTTACTATTTTTCGAAAAAACATTAAAATTGCGAAAAAAACGAATATTTACAAAAAAGGTACATATTAATAAAATCTTGCAATCGTTGAACAGTTCAATGTGATTTTAATTTCTCGGTAAACTTAAATAAAGATAATAAGCAATTTTTTTTGTAACTAACCCCCGAAGGGAAAATAGGGGTGTCATGAATTGTGTCGGTGTGCATCTGCGGCGTGTGTGGGTTTTGAACGGATGGTTTTATTTTTATATTTAGTTATTTTTAAATTGATATTTGGAAAAAATCCAAGTAAACCGTTATCATAACATACTTATTTTGAAAAATCTCACATGATATTTGGGAAAAAGGTTACGTAAAATTATCCCATTATCACTTGGGTGGGTACCAAAAATGCCTCACGCAAATACTGAACCCCAGATAGGTACAGAACCAAAATAATGTAGTACACAAATCTACATATTTACATGTCTGAGATACAAACGATTACAAAATTAAGCTTTCATTTGCTAATATTCATCACATTTGTTTACATTGACGACATATTCTATTTAATTACTTAGTTAAGGACGCTTCTATAATACAAAAAGCTTTTCACAAGTGTCTAGAAAAATGAAATAAGGGTTAGTATAGATAATACAATAGTGAAAACATTGCAAAAAGTAGAGTTAGCTTCATTCAAATTAAAAATGGAGGTATTTTAAAAAGTGCTTAATTTTGGTAGTGTATGAGTATGACCCTAACCGAGATCTAACGCTAAACTTAAACGCTGGATCTAAGATAATACAACTCGCTTAAATATGCCAAAGCATTACAATGGATAAATAAGTCGAAAGGTGCTACATTGCAGTAGAAAATAAGGTATTTATCAGCTTAAGCGGATGTCACACTGCCACCGTATACCATTACCGTCCCGCAACCGCATTTTTGTACCTTACTACATGTTTAAGTCAGAACTCACGAAGCGGTTTTTACCCGCGCCCGTGTCGGTTGC
>NJDD01003203.1:166255-179683 GCA_002245505.1 Calephelis nemesis
AAAATTTTCTCGGCTTAAATTCATTCTGACGTGCACAGACAATTTTCAATTTGCCGCCAAATCGTAAAACAAATGACAAATGAATGAACTGTATACTCAATGTTATTAGTAAAGAGTTCTATTTTCAAAATTTAAACTTATTTTTTAATATAATGCTTTTAAGTTGCCAGTTCTAAAAACTTTCAGTTTGGCCCTCGTACAATAAAATCATACTGCAATTATTCAATTTCATGTTTAAAATTCAAAACACGTTACTACCTTATTCCTGTAAAACCTTGATACTACGTAAATTTCAAATTACTTTTGCGAAAAAAAGAATGTGCGATGATACCTTTTAGTTCTACTGGACTTCCTTGCTGACAAACTGCACCGAAGATGAACAAACCAATATCAAATACGTTCGGTCGGAGAATACCAGCATGGCTGATTTGCTACAACAAATACTAAATTTCTGGGAAAATTCAAAATTGTTTTATTTTTTTCTAATAATTAATTTTGAATTATAAAAGTTTAAACTTCCCGCCAAAAAATGCATTAATTAGCGCAACTAAATAGGAAAGACGGTGTGTAGTAAATGAGTTGGATTTAACGGAAGTCGATAAATTTTAAATATACTTGCCCACACCATAAAAATACAACACAAACCCACTATACCTTTTCAGTAACACCAAAACCGTAACTCTTGTATTGTTTGTTGGTGCTAGACGTGTATAGCGTCCTGTATAGTAGAGTCTTTGACTTATGGCTAGTCCGAGTAATTTAGGCTTCGACTAAATGATCGATTCGGTCAAGCGATTACCGCGCGGACATTACCATAGTGCATGTATGGCGCCTTGCAGACTTAGGCGACCGCGACGCGTGAACATAGCGTCAGAAACGCAGGACACACATAACTAGTGGTGTACAAATATTACTAATATCTCTTAATATTTATTTTAATTACATGAGAATTTCAAAACGCTATTGATAATAATATAATTACAAAATAACCAGATATAATGTTAAGTGATCAGCTTGGTGGTCAAGTGGAAAATGTGCACAAATTCCACTTATCACTCATGAGGTACGAGTCCGATTACCGACAGGAACTTGCATTTTGTGACGATTACAGATGTCTGCACTGTATTACAGGATCTGATTGTTTATAAAATTCATCACAGTACCTTTTTTTTTAAGTATTAATATTCCCGCGTAACTTTCAACTTTGCTACATACCATCTTTCCTCTTTAGTTTAATAATGCTTAGTTTTTAATAAATAAAACAAAATACTGAAAGCACTTACTTCGTCATTATTTGCACCAATTTCATTTTTTTCCCATAACGTTACCAGGCATAAAACACAAAATAATAATACTACCAAACCTGCTATTCCATACCAAAGAGATTTTTTAAAGGATAGAAGGTATAAATTATTTTCATACGAAAGATTTGGCTGTCGAAATACAAACTTTGCGAGCGTTGGCGTCGGACATGAGATATATTCAACAAACGACAATCGTTCTGATCTAAAGAACATTGGTGATCCTGAAAAAAAAATACATAAAGTGAAACTCCATATTCTCACATGTGTTCTAAATGTTTGCCACTGGCGGTAAACCTGCTGTGTACCTACTCACTAAACTTATTTCAAATTACTATTTTCTTTCTACGCAGTAGATAGAAAATGACAAATTACAACAATCGATTAATCTAGATTTCACTCGAATAATTGGTTTTGGAAATCGCACAAGTAGTTCTCTTTCTGTGGCACAAGTTATATAATATATGACCTATTTGACATTAGGCATAGCATAGCACGTTCTATTTTGTTTTTATTTATTTAAGAAAATATAACAAATCTAAGTTCTGACTTACCACAAAAAACGTTTAGACGCTTTTTAGCTTAACACTGTTTAAAATTAACATCCAACGAATAACATGCTGCATGTGGATGATTTGCTAGTATGTTATTGGTTGAAAATTCAATTTTAGGCACTGTTTAGTGAAACGAGTGTATAACGAGCGTTTAATTTTTATAGAGTAAACTGATGTGTGTTAGAGCTGGCAACACTATCTTGTTTAACTTTGTAAGTTAGAGTAACTTAGGTAAAAATCTTAAAATTGCGTCTAAAAACTATTGGTATCTATAAGCGTGTATTTATTTAAGCATTCCTTAGCTTCGAGTTTCCTACTTATCTGCTTTTCTTCCTTTTTTTCTCATTTTATTTCCATGTCAAGTATCAATAATGTTTACGTCTGCTATAACTCAGCGTCAGCGTCAATGTACAGTACTATGTTATTTTTTAATTTATTTTATTTTGTAGCAAATGGTGGTAATTTTGTTGCGCACTCGCTAAACTAATTTTAAGTTATCGCTGTCTTCTTTCAACGAAAGAAACAGAAAGAGACAAAACACTTTTAGCGCTGTCAAATTAGACCGTACACGTCATTTCTACAGACGTTTAAACTATTATTCGGAAAACGTCGATTAAAAACATCGCGATTTGCCATGTTCGGACTAATCTGACGTGTCTAAAACGTTCCATCTCTTTTGTTTTTGTTTCATTTGAGAAAGATAGCATGCATCTAAAATGAGTTTAGTTTGTGAACAGCAGAATTACCACCAATGGCTTCAGTAAGAAAGGTTTCTTACCTCCAATGTCTACTTCCCCTCGGTCCAAGTACCCAGACATGCCAGTCCACGAGTTGTTTAGGCGATATCCCCATGTATCAGCGTACATATATTTACGACTAGCATTTAAAAAATCTAACAGATGATTGGTAGTTACAAAATTAGATTTGGTTATTGAGTCTATGTGTCCATTTCTGAAATTTTATGTTTTTAATTTGAACATTGCTTAGTGTCATTTCAGAAGCTATATTTTAAAACCCGTAATTAAGAAGCTTACTTCGCTAAGAATCATTAAATGTCGTACCGTATGTCGTCGTATAGCTAAATGTCTTTCCATTACTTAGCCAAGTAATCTTCTTGAATACGGGTGTTAGTGTCCGCGCATTTATTGTTACTAGGTATATGACGTTAATCAAAAATGACAATAAATGCCCGGTTCCTATAATCAACGAATCGTAATCAGTCAGCTAAACCATTCGTAGTTTGTTCAAAAGTAACGGAGCGTTACCAATATTTTCAAAAAATGTTTAGAATCAATAGTCGGAAACGAGCAACCGTTGTTAGTAATCTTACTAAGCGTACAAAATACTACCATCCGTAATCAAAACGACTCGTTTTTTTAACATAGGAACCGGGCATTAATCGGCTAAACGAAATGTTTAAGGTTTGGTTTAGCATGGGTTTTACACAATATAATCAATGAGTGGGTACTCAAAACTGCGTATCTATAGGACATAACTACCCGCGTTAACGGGTAAGAAAGTAATTAAAAAATTCGCCACGGGACTTAAATCCTCAGTAGTTCAAATGTTTAGAGCATTCGTCGGCTTGAGATGAAAGGTTACAAGTATAAATCCTGTCTCAGGCGAAATTTTTTATTTCTTTAAAAAATATCGAATCAATGATATCTCAAGAAGCATGAGTATGCCCACAATTTTTTTTTATTTTTAAAAACCAACGGGCATTGAAAATTCTTACATCCTATCTGTCAAATGCTGATAGCTGTCATTGTTTGTTATGACGTAACAGATTTTTATTTCGTGTCCATTTAAGTTCAATCGTCTCAGAGAACTAGTTGGATTGAAGTCCTTTGAACGCTCAAAACTGTTCATTTTCGTGCTCCAATAACCGTATATTTCTTTTTGCCAACCGCAAGCTCGGCATAGACGGTAAACTGAAAAAGTCGTAAAACAATATTTTTTTTTTATGATAATGGAAGGCAAACAAGCAGACCGGTTTCCTGATGGTGAGAAATTCACGCTGCCTATAGACACCAAAGGTTGTAATGGTGCGTTGCCAACCTGAAGCCGGATTGTTAGGCCTCGATCAAAAGTAAGCTTACCGGATACCTTACCCTCCGAACCGGAACACGTCAACAACAAGCATTGACGTTATGGCGGCCCGAATAGGTAAGGCGTTGGTACCGATCCGGGCGGATCGCTGCGAAACTCTGCCATCTAGTAGGATATCACGGTGTTAGTGACGGAAAGCCTATGCTCGCCTTTTACGAGTTGCTTGGCAGAAAGGCAGATGGTCTATTCTCCAAAGGGGCCCAGACCAACACGGGGAGAATTATCTTATACCTTTAAACGAGCAATTTTTGTATATATAATTGGAATCTCGGAATCGGCTCCAACGGTTTTCATGAAATTTAGTATATAGGGGGTTTCGGGGGCGATAAATCGATCTAGCTAGGAATAATTTTTAGAAAATGTCATATTCGTATTTTATTGTTGTTGTTAAGTAACGAAGTCCGTTGTTAAGTAACGAAGTCAATGATTGTTAGCTTTGAGGTTAGACTTTTTAAATTTTCGTACTTAAATATAATTTCCAAAAAACCCAATTTATAAAAAAACAAAAAAAAATACCGAGCAAAGCTCGGTCATCCAGGTACTTATTATAATGCACGTATTCTTTCTCATTCTTTTACATACTGAATCCTTTACCTTGATGTCTGTTTCTTTTATTTAAATAATTAATATCAATAGTGGACGAATCGTGAAATCAAATCTAAAAATTTCATCTTATTTCGTTTTTCATCGCAAATGTCTATTGCAATAATTTGTTTGGGACCAAAACATAGTCAACAATTAGTAGGCTCATGAGTAAATAGCCCCACTAATGAGGTAGTCTAATCATTAAACAAATAAATTACAATCGGTATTGGACTTGACTTCACGAGATCTCGGGTTCGATTCCCGGGTCGGGCAACAAAAAAAAATAGAAAAAATGTTGCCCGGGATTGGATATGCGCCCGGTTGGCGATAGGCTTGCCACCTATCATTTTGTGATGCTTAGTATCTTCGGTAAGTCGTGGGTGTCCTGTTTGTGCCTCTGCCTTCCTCTCCTGGGATATGAGTGGAAAGAAAAAAATAAATTACATTTCAATCGCAATTGGAAAATACATAAACAAAAACTCAAACTTACTAAAATAAGCTTTATATAGATTGTCATTATAGTACGCTTTTTCCACTATCAGTAATTCAGAATCTGCAGAAATTTTACAGTCTTCTGGCAAGAGATTATCGATAGTAAGATTACTTTCACCAAATAGAATCCATCGCAACGGAGGTCTGATTAAATCATTTTCACACATCTGCAAAAAAATATGAGAGGAAATAATGAAAATGAATTATAAAATTGTGAAAAATTGTTTATGCGCAAAAATGAACACAAGAATAAATAAAAAATATATAAATGCTAATTTTAATAATAAGAGAGCTCGCAAATTTCTTGGTAAATAAATAATAAATAAATAGATAAATAAATATCCCAGGACAACTTACACAAATTGAATCTAATCCCAAAGTAAGCAAATTATATGCTTGTGTTATGGGTGTTAGTCAACGATACTTATACATAGAAATACTTAAATAGATACTAGAATAAATTTAATAAACACCCAGACCCGGAAGTGCAGACATCTAAATGTTCATCACACAAATGCCTGCCTCCATCGGGAATCGAACCCGAGCCTCGTGGTTAGTCGGTAGAGTTAGGCGTGTACGCTAGCCACTCGACCAGCGAGGCGGTCAATACACCTACACCTACCTTATTCTATGTGTAGAACTCAGGTAGTTTATTTTAGAAGCAGTTAAAAATTATCAAAGATAGCAAATAATATGGACGTTTGGCACGCGATACACTCTGCCTATCATAATGGACTTGGTGTGAAGATATGTAATAATCACTTTTATTAATATTCAATTAAAACTGTTCGTAAAAATGCTTCAGTTGTTGTCACGCTATGTCGTACCAAGTAAAAGAGAGTACAAGTCACTGCGGAAAGGGTCATGACGTCACCTGCCTGCGAATGCGACTGCGGTCGGTGGGAACCAGTTTTATGCTTTGTTGACGTTGTAAACGTGCATCTTGTATTTATCGTTGGATAAAAATTATAAACTGTTTTTTTTATTTTTTATTTGTACTTCATATATCAAAAGTTTTATCGATTCTAAGTCGTTTCCCAAAATTTGGCATTACAAACTGTCAAATTTTCCTATTTTATGTAATATTTTTAAATATGAATCAGAATCAGAATCAGAATCAGAATATTCTTTATTCACATGAACCATACAAGTGGTATGAAATGAAATGTATACTCAATATTATTGGTAAAGAGTTCTATTTTCAAAATTTAAACTTATTTTTTTAATATAATGCTTTTAAGTTGCCAGTTCTAAAAACTTTCAGTTTGGCCCTCGTAATTATTTTGTATATATTGTTGTGATAAATTTGAAAGTTAGCAAAATGCTGTCACGCATTTCAATCTTTATTTCGTTTTATTTTTCATTTTTAAAGTGTAGTCAAAAATAATATGTCAAATTAATTTATATGTGAAATTTATATGTATTATAAAAATGATTATTTTAAATTTGCATGTCAACAATGATGGAAGTGCGGTCTTTGTTTTTATGTAACACCATAATGTAAGTACCACAATCCAAGCAAATAAATGTATTTAATGTACGTGACTTGTGTACTTTAAGGCCCCATACTTAGTCAGCCAGAAGAGCCAATCACCGCGCTCCCCCATTCCATGATTACTATGAAATACTGCGCTCTAAAGTAAACGTCTTAAGCGACAAATCACTATTTTTGACACTATAAAATTAATTTGAAAAAAAAATATAAAAACTGAAACACTTACCATTTAGGTATAGTACTTATCTATGTTTATGTTGAATCTGGTGTCGATATTTTCATAATTGAAGTAGACAGTTGGGTTTTGCTTTCAAAAAAGGGTTAACTTTTTGATTTTTTTCTATCGAGCAAAGTGAAATGAATCGTGTTTTGGAAACACTAGCCTTATAAAGCATATTAATGTTAATCTTGTGTATTTTTGTCATCAAGATCCATGATTGCTTTGTATGAAAAAAACATTATACTGCTGACGTATTTTAGCGTATATGGACCCTTAAGAATATTTATGAACACTTACGTTTTTTAGGAAATGATCGGTACCTAAACAATTTGTATCAACAGCCACTAAGGCTTTATTTTGATCAGCCTGTAACGTTTTAACGGCTTCACTCGAATCTTCAACAATTTGAAGAAACTTATAATATTTTATAGAACTCAATTTCCTTGCAAATTCCACTTGTGTGTCTGCAATTTAATATAAAATATTCTTTTTACTTAATTTTATACTTACGTGAATGCATAAGTACCATTTTTTTTTATGATATTGGAAGGCAAACAAGCAGACGGATTTCCTGATGGTAAGAAATTCACGCCGCCTAGAGACACCAAAGGTGGTAATGGTGCGTTGCCAACCTGGGGCTGGGATGTTAGGCCTCGAGCAAAAGTAAGTTTACCGGCTATGTTAGTGACGGTGAGCCTTTGCTCGCCTTTTACGAGCTGCCTGGCAAGGAAGGCAGATGGTCTATTCTACAAAGTTAATGCTGTAGTAAGTTCGATTTTACTCAAATACATTTTTAAACTTTACTTTATTAAGAGCTCATTCTCATTTTAACCGACGTCAAAAAAAGGAGTATATGTTCGATTGCTAAATTTTTTATGTATGTCAATTGATTTCTCCATCGTTTCTAAACTTAAGAACTTATATAAAAGCATAGGGCTCGAACATACAACCGCCTTTTTCGTAGTTGGCTAAAATACCTCAGAGTGACTTATTTGTAATACCTACATTACTAACATTTTTTAGGCTGGATTTCACCGTCTTTAAACGCTTTCAATGTAAAAACACGTTTTGCCAATTATCAATTTTATTGTCAAAGAAATTTTAGTTATTGTGAATATTTTATCATTAAACTATTGTTTGAGTCACGTAGATTTTCATGGGACGTGGATAAGAATTTTGTCAATTTTAAACGCGTACTTGCCTCTATACTATTATTATAAAGAGATCTTTTGTTTGTTTGTTTAAAATGAATAAGCTCAGAAACTACTGGACCTTTAGAATGCTACATTATCCCTGAGTGGCACAGGGTTTGTTTTATCAAAATCGGTGCTGTAGAAGCCAAGTTACGCAGGCAAAGCTACGTGAAACTACTTGTTAGATTATAAACGTGATCACAACCGTTAATTAATCTACACTGAACTTAGTTTTACTAAACTCGGTTATCAACATGATTGGTAAAACCAGCCTTTAGTGTTTTGATTTTTTTTATGACATTGGAAGGCAAACAAGCAGACGGATTTCCTGATGGTAAGAAATTCCCGCCGCCTAGAGACACCAAAGGTGGTAATGGTGCGTTGCCAATCAAAGCAGTTAGTCCTCGAGCAAAAGTAAGTTTACCAGCTACCTTACCCTCCGAACCGGAACACGTCATGACGTTATGGCAGCAGGAATAGGTAAGGCGGTGGTCCAATCCGGGTGAGTCGCTGCGAAACTCTACCACCTAGTAGACAAATATGCTGATTACACAAATATGCTGATATTCATATTTTATCTGTACCGTCTATAGTAAAATGTTGGTGTTACAATGCGAAAGGGCTTCGCTGGTTCGGTCATGTGGAAAGAATGACAGATGAAAGATTGACAAAGTATATATTATACAATGCGAATGTGAATGCGAACCTACATCAGGTACCCGGGGAGACCAAGGTTGATATTCCAAGATCAGATCACTCGGATATTATCCGAGGGTGGTGTCACGAGTCTCCGAACCCGTGAAAAGAATGAAAAGGGTAATTAACGTGAAGGAAGCCATACAATAACTGTCTTGCTTCCTTCTCCTGCCAGGATCGTGAGGTCTGGCACTCGATATTCTCTGTCTACCTCGTAAGGGACTTAACGTGAAGATATGTATGTATGTATGTCTATAGTAATAATTTACACTTTACCTTTCCCCCAACAAACCCATAAAAGCAATTTAGGAGCATTGTCAAATGAATTTGCAACATCAATAATCAGTTTTAAATTATTAACAGCAAATCCTGTGGGAAATAAAATAACCCAGATAATTATTTTTAAATAATACATCTTCAATTTGTTAGCTGTGGCTTAACAACTGAAGAATAAAATGCGAATTATGTGCCAGTATATAACCAATGACAATATTAGTAATTCATGTTGTACCTATAATCTATGTTACGGCTGATAAGTATCGGCTGCAACCTACTTGTTTGCTAATTATGTGGGTGGTCTAATACCTACTTGAGTCCTAATTAAGCACATTTTCCTCGTAACATAAACTACGCTTAGAATAATAAGTAACGTATCATTAAACTCGAGGCAAATTCCGCGAAAATCTTTCATCCCTTTTGTATTACGCTTTACGAGTATAATATTTCTTAATTATAATTAATATTTCTTAATTGTAATTAATATACCTTAATTATCTAATAATCTTGTTTCACGACGAATACTCGGGAGCAACTCCGAAACTGATTCGATTTTAACTAAATCTCTTTTTATTCCGAACTTAATTGCCAGATTTAATAAATAATGAGATTAAGATACTGGACCCCCACTGGATTGAAAAATAACTTGAACTGTAGGAATCAGAAAGTAAAATAATCGAACTCCTTAGCGACGTTTAAACTAGCCATTTCGGTGTCTTACAGGGATATATTCTTGGATCAACCCTATTTTTGATCTATATAACTCTGCTAGGTTTCCTGCTCAAAGGTATTGCAGGTGTTACAATGTTTGAATATGATAATATAATGATGGATACTTGGGATTATGTTAAAGAGCTTTTTGCTGCAATAGGACTCAGTAAAGTAATATTAAAAACAGGTACACAGCTTTAACATGTTTATTGAGCTTTTGTCACCAATACATTGCGAATATCTACTTGTTGTATAAAGCCTAAGACAACATGCTTCCTACATCAATAAAACATTTGCATGTTCTAACACAATTATGTTTTTCATATGATTGCCCCCGTCGGGAAACGAACCTGAACCTCGCCGTTGGTCGGTGGAGCTAGACGTATACGTTGTCCCTCTAAACAAAGAATACATATATATATATAGCCGAATTTCTTACCCACGTCACGGTAATATTACCGTGACTACGTAGTAGGCTGATATCGTGCGCTTTGAGTGAAAGCGAACGCAGCACCAAGTCGAAGTACGGTCTCCCGGGAGACAGCCCTTGTTGCTGACGTTGTAGGGAACAGTCCAATCCATCTAAAGATTAAGTCTCGGGCTGAGCACTCTGCTCGACCCACAAAGACCGGTAAACTTGTAAAAACCGCGAGGTTGGCAACCCATAAGTTATTCCAAAAAAGCGCTTTGAGTCTATCGAATATCCGCTATGAAAAAAGGAAACTACAAATAGATGTTTTTTGCGCCACAAATTAAAGCACAAAAAATTGTATCGTCTGCAATAAGTCTAAGAGCACGTTATTTTAAGGCCTTGGTACAGTTTCCTCAAGTAGGTTTTTTATCAAATTTCATTTTTATTATTTCGTGTTTTTTGTTACATAAGATTTCTATTATTGCCAATAATACAGCTATTATAGTGCCATACGATAGCACCAATATTGCAGGATAACAATCCACCATGCTCACGGACACGAAATTAGCCTGTCTTCCAGAGCATTTAGGACGCTTTTGGTAAAACAGCTGGTTTTCCCGCTGCTGTAACCCATGCTCTTGTAAGCGTTTCGTCCTGGAAATAAGATTAAGCTACATATTATAAACTGTTAAAAAATTGTACTTTTTGTAACAAAAACATTTCATGAAAAACCACGATACATTAATGATTATTATTCGAAGACTTGTATGTGTGGCAAAAGAAATAAAAATGTCTGATTGCCTCTTTGTCTGCTCATAGATCACAGAAACGTTACTAGACCAATTTTGATCAAGTGTTCAATATTTGCATGGCGTCCAATGAATGCCATGTAAGATCAAAATCGGTGAAGTAATAGTTTCATTTGAAGAAACATGTTTAACCTTAGTTTAAAGTAGCGCGATTGTTGTAGACAAAAAGAAAGAAAAAATAAAATGTATGAAAAGTTTAGGACAAAATATACAAAGACAGGTGGCATTTTTTCCCGGATTCCTTCGGAAAACAAATGGCACCTGTTTGCAGGTGCTACGTACGTACGTACGTACGAAATAGATATAGATCAACCAATACTTCGAAACTACAGCGAAGCTCAACTAACCAAACTGCTGTCACAATGTCAGTGCTTGTTATTGTCGTGTTCCAATAAGTTTACGCCAGGAGAACCTCATTCACAGATTCCAAAGGTTTAGGTAAAGTGATGGCAGCTGGTACTTACGAAACTGCTACCTTTGTAACGTCAGTGACTGAATGTTTTCTTAAAATCTACTTTGTCGACTCATTTTAATCGGTATGCTTTGATGGCTGGTTCAACATTTACATTACCTGAGTAAACATTTTATATTTTCGTGTTAATAAAAAATACCTCCACGCCCATATCCCCGAAGAGGGAGGCAGAGGCACCCACGACTAGCCAAAGATGCTAAGTCCCACAATGTGATAGGAGGCAAGCCTATCGCCAACCGGGCACATATCCTATCCCACGCAACATTTTTTTTATTAGGAAATTGAAAAAACCCAACATTCCTTTTGTTGCCCGACCCGGGATTCGAACCCGGTACCTCATGCAGTCAAGTCCAGCAAATCTAATTTTACTCTCATTTGTTTATGTTTTTGATTATAAAAGGACTTTAACTTTACAAATAATGTGTCAAATCGGCCATTTTAGCATGCTGCAAGTATACTCACAGAACGTGTATGCTAAACAAATCTTACCCGATTTTAAACATTTCCATATATGGAGTGTTCTTCCGAACCGCTAACCAAGGATCTATCACTCGTAAATACTGTATTTCATTCAATCCACATTTTTCACTCTCTTGAAAATATTTACCAACAAACTTGTAACCAACACCAGTTTCCATGTGGAAAGCAAATAATCCCTACGAAAGAAAAGTAAAAAGAAAACAGTCAAACTGTCAAGCTCCTGATTTTTGAAGTCAGTTATAAATAATTAATATTGTCAAAAAATTGGAAGGCTAACGAGCGGACGGATTTCCTGATGGGTAAGAAATTCATGCTGCCTAGGGACACTAAAGGTTTTAACGGTTCGTTGCCAACCTGAGGCCGTAGGCCGAGGTCTTAGCCTATGCTCGCCTTTTATAAGCTACCTGGCAGGAAGGCAGATGGTCTATTCTGCAAAGGAGCCCGGACCAACACGGGGAGTTGTATGAACCGATTGGAAAGTTGGCTTTACGACGAATGATTTATTTAAGACGCTGTGTCGAATAGACCGTCTGCTTCCACCTGGCATATCTATAAGAGACAAAGAAAGGTTAAATAAGTCATTACAAATCAGACTACTGATGGTGAATTCCTGTGCATCATGCCGTTACACTGTGTCAATACTAGGAATAAAAATAATCTTGCCGTGCATGTGTTTCGTCTCCACAGAGTAAGCAATTCTTTCATAGGCCTATGTATACAGTTCTACAATAAACTTCCCACTTATATGAAAGAACTACCAATTAATAAATTTTAGAAATGTGTTAAATGTAAATTAAATCAAAAGGGTTATTATAACATTGCTGAATACTTAACAGATAAGACTGCTTGGGATTAATTGCTCATCATGCCAATTTCTTATAAAATATAATGTATCATTCAATTATTGTTAAAAAGTAAGAAAAAAAGACAAGCCCGCTGAGTTTCTTGCCGGATCTTCTCAGTGTGCGGCCGCGTTCCGATCCGGTGGTAGATTTATTATTATAATATAGACCCGTCACAAGTGCCTTGTAGGTTTTTGTGAAATAAAGATGATTTATTATTATTATTGTTATAAACTGTTTTCACTCCACTGGTAGTGTAGTGGTTGTAGAGTGCTGTGCAACCTGCCCGGGTAGAGATCCACCGCTTTACCTATTCCTGCCGCCATAATGACTCTATCAGATTCCAGTCTGGAAGGTGGGGTAGCCAGTAGACTTTCACAATAGGCCTTCCATCCCTGTCTCAGGATAGAGATGCAACTGTAGTGTCTACAGGCCACGGTTGTCCACGTGTTCCATTGAACATGACTTTTTTACATGAGGACTAGGACATTAAAAATATTCCGGTCAAAGAACAAGTCAATGTCTATCAGCCATGATTATTTCGATCAAAAGAATTATTGTCATATTTACTGTCCCTTTATAAAATACAACAAAACTTGACTTACTTTTCTGATTTCTTTAACACCATCTTCCATGGACATAAAGCGAGGCTTTGCACCTACTGGAGCAACTTTTTTTTCATAAATCGCCTTTCTAACTGGTTCAATCTCTGTCTGTGTTTAACATAAAATATTGTTATACACATAATATATTTGATTGGACATATCTGCCACTTGTACGT
>NJDD01003203.1:189155-199807 GCA_002245505.1 Calephelis nemesis
CTATAGGTCTTACCATGAGGAGACCAGTGTACTTGTTAAGTGACCTCTCACTTAAAAAACAGGGTACCGAACCAAAAACAAGAGCTATTAAAACGTTTGTCGTTTGGCTGTTCACACAAAAATTACTGAATGACAAATTGTGTAGAAGTAGCTCATAGTCCAGGTCAACATTTCTGCTACTTTTACTAAGAGGTAAATCTTTCGACTTCGATCTTTCTCTATAAGAAGTTATTTTTAGGCATGAAGTCGCGGGCGAAAGCTAATAATTTAAGAAAACAGTTTTTGTTTACCTCCAATATCTACTTCACCTCTGGTCAAATAGCCAGACATTCCAGTCCAGGTGTTATTCTGGCGATAGCCCCATGTCTCAGTGTAAACATATTTTCGACTAGCATTCAAAAAGTCCAAGAGATAATTCGTGGTCACAAAGTTGACTTTCGTAATCGTATCAATGTGGTCATTTCTAAAATACAAACAGGATAAATACATTTCAATAATTGAAAGAAAATACAATATACTAAAAAAAATCGCTTACTAATCTACGAGTATGTAAATTCAGAGAGTTCAGAGTCAAATTTGATTAATATGCTAACTCTATAAATAGAACGGTCTCCTGTCCTTTTGGAGGAAGATCGGGCAATATAATTTTTTTGACCGCCTCGTTGGTCGAGTGGCTAGCGTACACGCCTAACTACACCGACCAAACGCGAGGCTCGGGTTCGATTCCCGACGGGGGCAGGCATTTGTGTGATGAACACTTAAATGAATACTGAATTTCCAGGTCTGGGTGTTTATTTAATTTATTCGTGTATCTATTTATTTATTTCTGTGTTTTATACCTAATCGTTGACTAACACCCATAACAGCATATAATTTGCTTATTTTTGGGTTAGATTCAATTTGTGTAGCTTGTCCAGAGATACTTATATTTAATTTTTGATGTAACGTTTTAGAAATTATAGGTATTCATTATCTTACAAATCACGTTTTGTAGACTGGCTCGTTACTGCATAACACTGTCCATTCAACGTCATAATATGACCGCGAAAAATAACAACCAAAGAAAATTTATTGCTATCATTTAGATAAAAGAGCAATTATAAAAAATGACAAATTATTGTTATACAGTAAAGTCTCTCTTATCTCTTATCTGAGGAGCTGCACTTAACCTCAATATTTGTGACATTGTAACATTATCAAGATCTGGATTCTGGAGGAGTAGTCCATGTCAACATCGTAAACTTTCCATTTTTTATGTGATAAGACAGCAAACAAGTTAATATCCTGAGAGTAACATACAACCATGACCTATTTTCGCGTTGTACGATGTACGGTATAATATATTGTACATACATATAATCAATTTCCTTGCGGAGTAGGCAGAGAGCTATCTGAGTGGCATCGTGAAAACAACAGAGGTAATCATAATAGAACAAGAATAAGTTAGGTACTGCGTTAAATAAATTTAGTTAAATAGCACCAGTACTCGTCATTTTCATGTTCTTTGAAATCCCTAGAGGCTAAGGCAGGCAGCTTTTGTCACTTGGTCTAAAATTCTAGAACAAGATAACGTTACACTAGATACTAGTTGTTTCTTACTATCAAGAACACCGACCGCCTTGTTGTATGATGTCTTATAAGACATCCTCTTAAGGGGCCATATACGCTAAAATAGATCAGCAGTTTACTGTTTTTTTCATACAAAGCAATCATGGATCTTGCCGACAAAAATACACAAAATTAACATAAATATGCTTTACTAGACTAGTGTTTCCAAAACACGATTCATTTCACTTTGCTCGATAGAAAAAAATCAAAAAGTTAACCCTTTTTTGAAAGCAAAACGCAAATGTCTACTTCAAATATGAAAATATCGACACCAGATTTAACATAAACATAGATAAGTAGGTAATGTACCTAAAACTCCTAAAAGATAAGAGTTTCAGTTTTTATACTTTTTTTCAAATTACTTTTATAGTGTCAAAAATAGTGATTTGTCGCTTAAGACGTTTACTTTAGAGCGCCATTGTTCATAGTAATCATGGAACGGGGGAGCGCGGTGATTGGCTCTTCTGGCTGACTGAGTATGGGGCCTTAAACATGGGGGTAGCGAGGTACGGGCAAATGAACTAAGCCTACTTACTCCTAGAAGAACTAACACATAATACTGCAACTCTCCGAATGACCGAAAACCTTTAAAACGAGCGGCTTATGTTAAGCGTGGACAATAAATGTATCCAAATATTTAAAAAAAAAAAATTTAATTTACCTTTAATTAAAATATTAATTTACCTTTAAAATATTAATTTACCATGACTAAAACAATAAAGTTTCTTTGTCTGCCTCATTTGTATAATACAAAATCTTGGCTACGCCCTCTCTGTTTTGAGAGCTCTATTATAAATGCATCCCTATTTTTTTAATCATCGCATCACGTGTGGACGGATGGACCCATTTTACATTTTTTTTGTTGTCTTAATTATACATACATACATACATATCTTCACGCCAAGTCCCTTACGTGGTAGGCAGAGAGTATCGAGTGCCAGACCTCACGATCTTAAGAAACCTGTCTTGCTTCTTTCACATTCATTACCCTTTTCATACAAATGTCTTAATTATTATTAAAAGAAAACTTAAAATCATAGTTAGGGAATGATTTCTGTCGGGTTATCAAGTATTATATATGTATATAAAAATCAATCTATATTTCGTGTGGTCTTCGAATCACGTCTGAACGAATCACGAGTCGATTGATTTTGCTATTTTTTATTATCATTGAGGAGAATGTTCTTAAAACAGACAAAAAATAGACATTAAAAATAAGAAAATTTCCCAAAATTGTAAGTTTTATTTAACCGTTAGTTTACAAATTCGGGTTAATTTGTTATCTAGTAGTTAGTTAGCAGTAAGACTGGCAGGTCAATGTTTGTCAATTCAGTTAGTCTTAACATAAAAAAAGAGTTTTGCCGCCATCGTGAAGACGTGGCAGCATGGCCTAAAGGTCTTAGCCGGCCCCAGAAAGAGGTAGATTAATTTAAAAAAAACTTACATTCCATCGGTTAAGTGTTTCATACTGTCGATATTAGTTAACACGTAACTAATTTTGATCTCTTGACCGTGCAGGTTAAGTCTCCGCAAAGCTGTCACCTGGTTAACATTTGACGTGATTCCATGTGAAAAGTTCCAGAAGCCATAACTTTCTATCTCCCATTCGCACCCACTGCATATTTTATAAACTGTAAAATAATACCTAACTTTATTTCACCTGTAATAAAAGTATAAAAAATTCCACTAGTCAGTTCAGAGACGAAAGGATGCAAATTTAAATTCTATCTGAAGTGGCAATTTCTATTTCATTGCTATGATTAAATACTTCAGGATTTACATCTTCGATTAAGTATTTTGTAACTATTTCTTAATACGTATTACAAACTTGCTGACTCGTTAAACATCGTTCACTTGGAACTCGATACTGTCTTCCTAGCCTGCCATTAGCCATTGGACTTGGCATGAGCATATTTTAAATTATTCGGCCACTTAATACTTAGTATTGGTTTGTCTTTAATTTTTAAACTATAATACNNGGCACATTTCCAATCCCGACCAACATTTTGTAATTAGAAAATTGGAAAAATCCAATTTTCTTTTTGTTGGCCGATCCGGGATTCGAATCCGAGACTTCATGCAGTCAATTCCAACACCCGGACCGCTAGACCACAGAGGCGATAACTTACTACAAACTTTTATTTTTAAACTATACTACTTATGACCTAGAAAAAAAAATAGCAACAATTTGTAAAGCACACGCTTAATACAAAAAAAAAGGATAAATGTAATATGACTATGTGTTAATGAAATATTGCCAAATTCTCATTCATATTTAATATCGGTTCAGTAGATTCGGCGTAAAGCGAGGCCGAGATACATACGGACAGACAGACAAACAAAAATGTTAGGCATTTGGTCTGCTGCCCATTTTTAGCTACCTGCACCCATTTTTTAAAGATCCTCAATGTATAAAATCAACTCTGTTATAGTTCTATACTATAACATTATAAAGAGGAAAAGTTTGATTGTTTGACATGAATAGGCTCCAAAACTACTAGACCGATTTCAAAAATTCTTCCTCCTTTAGAAAGCTACATTATCCCTGAATGGCATAGTCTTTGTTTCATCAAAATCAATGCAGTAGAAGCCAAAATACACAGGCGAAGCTGCGTGAAGCTGCTAGTTTATTATAGGAAGGTATAAATATAGATTAAATTTTTCCTTTACATTTTCCAGCGAAAAATAGAGTCAAGATTCTGCTTTTAAATGGTATCCAAAACTATGATTTGAATATTCTTATGCTTAGAACGATACTTACTGTAATAAATATTGAAAAAATTGCATCTTACTCGACGTATGACAGCTACTTCCGAGTCTATTAATACATTGATACCTTTAATCACTTCTGGTATAATATTAACAAATGATTCATTTGATTCTTGTCCAAAGAAAATCCATCGCGATGGCAGAGAAAACTGAGACGAGGTTAAATTCTAAATAATAAACCTTTATTAGTTATGAATCTATGAATTCTAGATATCGTTATAAAAACATAATAATCATAATATGACGAAGCTAGAAGCTAGACATAAATTCCTATAAATGTAATGTAATAAAAATTTACATATATTTATGATACTAGTCTGTAGTTCCATTAAAAATATTAAATAAAGCATTTTAGTGCATGAATAAGTTTTTACCAAAAGGCTTATTTTAGACTAGCTTTTATTTGTTTTGTTTTTCCCGCCTAAATGATCGATTGACCAACCATGGGGCTCGGGTGTAATTCCCGACGGGATCAGGCATTTGCGTGATGAACATTTGGGTGTCTGCATTTCTTTGTCTGGGTGTTTATTAAATTTATTCTGGTATCTAATTAAGTATTTCTATGTATTAGTATCTTTGACTAACACCCATAACACAAGCATATAATTTGCTTACTTTGGAGTTAAATTCAATTTGTGTATATTGTCCAGGGATATTTATTTATTTATTTGTAAGAGCTATTCCAGTAATCGACTTGAGAAATACTATTCATGACGTTTTAAATAAGTCCAAACAAGATAGGATAATGTTCGTAATTTGAAAAGTGCCACTGGCGACCTTCAGCCTTTATCGTCAGGTTCAACCTTCAGATGCATTAAAATATAGTAACTTTTCATAATAGACTTCTTGCATAATAGACCATCTGCATATCGACAGACATATCGTCACTAGTATCGTGACATCCTACAAGGTATTTCGCAACGACTTATCCGGTTTGGTACCAACGCCTTACCTATTTCTGCCGCCATAACGTCAGTGCTTGCCGTTGTCGTGTTCCGGTTCGAAAGATAAAGTAGTTAGTAAACTTACTTTTTTCGAGGCCTATCATCCCGGCCTTAGGTTAGCAACGTACCATTACCACCTTTGGTGTCTCTAGGCGGCGTGAATTTCTTACCATCAGGAAATCCGTCTGCTTGTTTGTCTTCCAATATTATAGCAAAAACTAGTGAATATTAAGAAACCAGCTTCATCAGTTGAGGATAGCTGCTCCAAAATTTAGTAGCAAAATTACACCCGTACAAACATATTAACATTGCAAGGTAAATTAAAAGCTTGTAAAAACTGTTAAAAATGAAAAATATTCGTACCGTTAATAAGTTTTCTGTTACATGTAAACAATCAAGATCTACTAAAAATACAAGGTCTTGATGATTATGTTTATTTAGGTCAAATTCGTTTACAATGACGTGTTGAATTCCTAATTCTGATAAGGCAGAATTAAGTCGTAGATTTTTGTCTGAAAAGTAACGTTTATAATTTAAAATTTGATAGAAGAAGGTGTTACTTTGCGGAAATCTATACTTTAATCCAAACCACAGCATTATTGTGCGACAAAACAGAAAAACAGTACGCTATGAATGAATTGGACTACTCGGACGTCAAAGACCCCAAAAATATCAAGCTCCACACAACACACACACACACACACACACACACACACACACACACACACACACACACAACACTAAACTGATTTATAGACAACAAAAATTCACACACTACTAAAAACTCAACGTACTCAGGAGAATTCGACTGCACTCCCCAAAGGTCGGACGGAAGATTACTTGAGTTTTTAGTCGTGTGTGTTTTGTTGATGCTAATAAAACAGTATAGAGGTGTTCGTATGTGTAATTGGACTTACCAGTCCAATTCATTCATAACGCATTGTTTTTCTAGTTTTTATCGCGCCATAATGCGTGAATATATTTTTTTGGTTATACAATTAAAACTCTTGAAAAACTACAAAGTATAGACAGAACTAAGTACAAGGAATAGTAGTCGTACACACGTGGCTTAAGATCCCGACTATAATATTATGCATCATCAGCATATCAGCAATCTATGGTGACTAAAGGCGACTGTTAACTATTGCTATCAGAGCCCTCACCATAAGTATAAATTACGTTCGGTAAGCTATGCTACTTGTCGAAATCTATAGCACTTTTGATCTAAAATGTGTTTCTCTTAGTTACCAATAGAGGCACTGTTTAAAGTTTACTTGCAAATAATTTACAGAGACGGTGGTAAATATATTAAACTTGACAAGCCATAAACTGATAAGTGCTCAGGAGAGTTGTCTTCTTGTCTGATTGCTTATGACAAATACTTTTTAAAAGTCAATAAGGCTACAAAGGCAGACGAAAAAGAAATCACAAAAATATCGTTACGAGATAATAATTATTAAATAAAAAATACTTTACGTGGCGTCCAACATGTGAGTCCAACTAGACTTACTGGTTGTTTTAAATGTCTTATAAATGATATTACCACATTTATTTCTGAAAACAAAAAACACGAACAGAAACCATACAACGAAAAAAGAACCCACAAGACCTTCATTGTGGAACTTTTGAATAGTTATGAAAAAGCTCTCCAAGTAGAAAGTTTTGTAAAAAATTTTAAGTGAAGATTGACAAAATAAGTTTGCTTTACAAATTGGCCAATCAAAATCCCCGTTACTTTATGGACTCGTTGTTTATGCATACATGTTTTATAGTGCAATTTCTTTGGCATACTTTCGGAAATTATTTTAAAATATCATTCGATTTCATATTATACCACAATTTCACAATTCTATCATTTTACAATTTTCCGCGAATTTAGTAAACTCCATTTTCATAAAATTTTTAAAAGTTTCAATATTTTGAAACCCTAAAAACTTAAAACATTATCTTTCTCTTCCAATGCATAAATATTTTTTTTCTTTATTCTTATTTGATTTTTATATTACTTCATTGTATTTAAGGTCCCATACTTAGTCAGCCAGAAGAGCCAATCGCCGCACAAGTACGTTCCATGATTACTATGAAATATTGCGCTCTAAAGTAAACGTCTTATGCGACAAATCACTATTTTTGACACTATAAAAATAATTTTAAAAAAAAGTATAAAAACTGAAACACTTATCTTTTAGGTATAGCAGGTACTTATCTATGTTTATGTTAAATCTGGTGTCGATATTTTCATAATTGAAGTAGACAGTTGGGTTTTGCTTTCAAAAAAAGGTTAACTTTTTGATTTTTTCTATCGAGCAAAGTGAAATGAATCGTGTTTTGGAAACACTAGTCTTATAAAGCATATTCATGTTAATGTTGAGTATTTTTGTCACCAAGATCCATGATTGCTTTGTATGAAAAAAACATTATACTGCTGACGTATTTTAGCATACATGGACCCTAATACCTACACACGTAGGTACGTATTTAATGCCTATACACGTACTACACACGTTTTATAAATTTTGGTGCACACTTTGTTTTATGGATTCCTGTGACCGGGTAGTAGTTCTTCTAGTAGTTTACTGTAGATACACCGTTCCGTAACATCGTAATTCGGATTGAATTCTACATCAAAACTTTATTATATTTCTGGGCAAAGAATTTTGGCTGAAAAGGAGTGAATGGTTTCTCAAGAACTCCCTTCATTCCTCCGTTCTTGACTAAAGACTAATAAAATCCAAAATCAAAAATATAGACATGTTTTTCTGGGCATAATAGAGCAATATTAGATTGAGAGTGCTGGTTCACGTGATTTTTGTGTTTGTAAAAAGCGATTGTGGCTTGTACATACCGTTGACGCTATAGAGGCGTTGCTATCTTTTAGTTGATGTGTTAAGACAAATGCGCTAATCTGACGGCTACCCTATAGAACCGGAACAGGATAGTACCAAATTCTGTCTTTATGGTGGTAGGAATAGGTAAGACGGTCGGGTCGATTCATACACGGGCAAGATACCTTCTGCATGGTATTCTTCCATCAGTGGGTACGGTCTTATTGATTATGACACATTTTTTATAAGATAAGATTACAAACAAGGATACATCGTAATAGTCAACAGTTACCTATAAACCACAAATGCGATTGGTGCATCCCAATCTTCTTTTTCTATGTGATAGATCACCGAAAAAGCACACGGATCTCCTGGTGATACGAGACAACTGTGGCCTATTGACACCATAGATGGTACAGGTAAGTCGACTTAAAAATGAAATTGGAGTCTGTTTTTAGTAATTTTTAACGTCCCACGGAAGAAGAGGGTTGTTATAAGTGTAAATCTATTTGTGGCATAATAGCTCCTAAACGAATGGACCGATTTCGATGCGATGTTTTTTATCAACTCCAAAGGAGGAATTTATCAACTTACATGTTTTTTATTTTCTGTGCATATTGGTAACTACATATAGTTGCTCAGTTAATACGACCAAAAACAAATCCAATTTAAAGGTTTTCTTGTGAAAAAAGAGCTGGACGTAATAAATTAAAAGAAATAATGACTGAAATAATTTCTTGTAACTATAAGGAAATTTGCTCGTCTGAAGTAATGAAAATATTTATCTTTGATGTAACTCGAAACTAAGCTCATAATGTTTTTGTAAGTTATCTTACATTGTAGTGATTCAGACGCTTCGTCAACAAATTCTAATCCTGGTGTAGTGTAAGCAAAGATAATATCTTTCCGGTTTCTGATTTAATTTTCCTCTTATAGGTCCGTATTTTACGTCGAGAATAGGTCATATTGCCTCTATGGTCTAGCGGTCCAGGTGTTGGACTTGACTTCATGAAGTCTCGGGTTAGATTAACGGGTCGCGCAACAAAAAAATGTGGTTTTTTCAATTTTCTAAAAAAATGTGTCGCTCGGGATTGGATGTGTGCCCGGTGGAATGATCATATTTTGGAACTTAGTGTCTTTGGCTAGTCTTGGGTGCCCTTGTGAACACCTGCCCACCTGTAAGGGGATATTGGCGTGAAGATACTATTTTTTAGAATAGGTCATGTGGTATCTAGCAGCTTGTAAGAGGCATAGATTAGATGGATCATTATTGAAAGCATTGGCGGTAGAGTTACAGTATAAATATGAAATAAGTAGTATGGAAACAACCTACAAGCCTTTGAAATGACATACTCAGACAAAGATACGTATCGACGAGCTCCCTAAGGGGATTTCGCGGTGCTGCAGTAGCGAGTGCCGCATCAGGACAGTATTTGTTTTTACTGGAATTAACCGATGCCACGAGATTACGTACTTATATTCTTTGCAAACTACGTGGTTGTAACAATAAGACTGATAAAACAAGTAGCATGAAATCCATATTGCTTCAATAGAGTGTCAGTAAGTATTTTATCAGCCAGTATTCGTTTTTATACTGTTCCATATCTGTACTTGGGCAGATATCCATAGCCTAATCTATTCCTTCCGCCATAATGCCAGTTTCATGTTCTGGTCCGGAGCGTAGGAAGTAGACCAGCATAAAATGCATAACACCCCGGCCATAGGATGACGTCGCCCCTGGAATAGTAATTAATTTAGTTCAGTGAAAGTGCACAAAAGAAATAGTCATGAAGAAATTAGTGTATCGTCTATTTCCTCGCTGCAATCAAATCTCACTGAGCTTGAGTAACGAAGCCACCGCTTTACTCAAGACCCTGACCTGACATGACTTTGTACATATCTAATGACTGTATATTGTAAAATCGATCGAAAGCCATATTTATAAAAGAAGAAGAAGGGTATAGGCTTGTTATTGTTGTAATAAAGGTGATCGTGAGGTGTCCGTTTTTTCCTTTCGAGGTACGATACCTTAAAATGTAACGACATACACCTGTTATTGGAAACCCTAGAGATGAACTTATATGTATGTAGTTGTAATAGTTTGAAAAAGTGATATGGAAAACCTTGTGATTATCCTCTTATTTATTTGGATAGGTGTGTTTTTATGGAATTGGACAAATAGATAGATTTCTTGATACCCATTAAGGAAAATACACAGTGCCAATCGTAAAAAGTGCGTTGCCAACCTGTTAAGTGCTTCTTGCATGTTCATGAAACCATTACTATCCGTCATTCGCACAATACAAGAAAAGTAATTAGCTCTACCACAGGAACCCGTTGAGATCCGAATGATGTCTGTGTTCTTCTCCAAAACAAAAAATTTGGTATGCTCAAATAGGTTGAAATAGATTTAGCCGTTTTTAAGGTAAAAACGATAGGTACAACAAACAATCAATCGCCTCGTTGGTCGAGTCGCTAGCGTACACGCCTAACTACATCGACCAAC
>NJDD01003209.1:2826-20956 GCA_002245505.1 Calephelis nemesis
TTAGTATGTTTGCATCTAAATGGTGAAATATCAACAGATTATATATATTACCCGTCTTGTGATCAAATTCAATTACCTGTATAAGGTTGGATTCTATTTTAAATTATCTATGTATTAATACGTGATGCCAAAACTTTGGACCCCTTTTTACGCCGACGCAGGAGAATAAAATTTGGCACACTTATAGTTTATGTGTAGTAGAAGTGCAAAACGCTAATATTTGTCAATAACAATGCTTATAAAGTACATTAAATCAATAAATAAAACATTACCACACTACCATGCATTTGACACACACACACACACAAATATATCGATGATAAAATTTATTATGGTCGAATTTCGACCAATGGGCGATCACTAGTTTAAATTAATCTTCGTAATCTATTCGTTCCTACTAATATTGAAAATGCGTAAATGTGAATGTTTAGATGTAAGACGTCATAGAGTCAGCCATCATTATCATGTTTCATGGTGTCGGGTAAGGTAGTCGGAAGCCTTAAACTTGAGGCCCAATCTGGACAAAAGGTAGGGACAACCGGTAAATTGAGAACCTTATTATCTAAATGAAGATTCTGTTGTTATATTAAATTGTAATGGTTGAAATTATACTTATAATAAGTTTTAATAAAAAAATAACAAGCATTTGAAATAAATAAATTTGACTTAAATTTAAATTGAAAAAATGTGTTTGTTTTATGTTATAGGAAGGCAAACATGCAGACGGATTTCCTGTTGGTAAGAAATTCAAGCCGCCTAGAGACACCAAAGGTGGTAATGGTGTGTTGCCAAACTGAGGTCAGGATGTTAGGCCTCGAGCATAAGTAAGTTTACCGGCTACCTTACCCTCCGAACCGGAACACGTCATGACGTTATGGCGGCAGGAAAAGGTAAGGCGGTGGTACCAATCCGGGAGAGTCGCTGCCAAACTCTACCACCTAGTCGGATATCACGGTGTTAGTGATAGTAATCCTACGCTCGCCTTTTACGAGCTACCTGGCAAGGAAGGCAGATACTCTATTCTGCAAAGGAGCCCGGAACAATACGGTTGTTGTTTATCGTAATATTGCAAAAGAAACTCGGCCAACACCTAATTTGATGTAAACATTTACATTCAAATACTCAGAAGTATCGAATGTAAATTTATTTCCCCAAATTCAAAGTAGATAAATTGCATTTCGAAATTATTACGGTTTGAGTTTGTGGAAAAATATAATGCTTTGTAAACGTTAATTTATGAGCAAATATACCTAATTTAAGAGAAACAATATAATTATATTGGAACGTCCATTAACGTTACAATTAAATAAAATGGAATTCAAAAGCAATATTTTGTGGTGGGGGAGGTCACAGTACAATGCATGTGATGATGCACTGGCAATTGCCTTGTTGGCTTTGTGGACTATTTTAAATAATTTAAATAAACCACGGAGCCGTGAAATGAAATAATACCTCAGAATAAGAATAATACGAATATTACATACATACATATCTTAACGCCAAGTCCCTGATGGGATAGGCAGAGAGTATCGAGTGCCAAACCTCACGATCTTGACAAACCTGTCTTGCTTTCTTCACATTCATGACTATTTTAATACAAACACGCCGGTTTCGGAGACTCTTGACACCACCCTCGGATAATATCCGATAAATCGTGAAATGGCAGCCTTGGTCTCCCCGGGTACCTACATCCATCCACATTCGCATTGTATATCTGTTTTGTCAATCTTTCATCTGTCATTCTTTCCACATGACCGAACCAGCGGATACCTGCTTTTATCGACAAAAACACAAATTTAAAAGTAATTATTGTATTTTATTTAATGCCAGGCTCTACATACATGACCCTTCCATATTCAAACTTTCGAGTCATGCAACTAAGTACAATAATTTTAATGTAAATTTGTAAGTATCAAGTATCATTAAGTATTAAAACGCTTTTAAGAAAAATATTATCAATATGTTAGTTTCTGAAGTGTGCTAAGAGAAATGAATAACACAGTGAAGTTTTTTACTTAAATTAGCATTGCACATTTTTAAGACGTTTTATAGTCAAACTTTTCCTCGATGTTTAGTTTTATTTGATAGATGCTATTATTACCTTTTAAATAACATTTCTTTTTACATTTGTAGGACTTTTCTGTCAAGAGAATTGGCTGAGGTATCCACAGGATTAAAAAAAAAAATAGTGGCCATTCTGACTTTTACATCCCCACATAAGTGTGTTGTCGATAAAAATAGGTGTATTTTTAAACCTGAAATTATCGCTCCGGACATACTGTATAAAATATAGGTTCCTATTGAGATAGTGTCATGTTTGCTATAGCGGTGTTTGGAGTGTAGGGTAGCCGGTTAACTAATTCAGGCAAGAGGAATACGATTACATTATCATCATCTAGTATTCATCTTTTTAGAATATTTTTTCTATGGTCCTTTCTACTTACACTTACATTTGCTAAAGGGAAGGAAAATATCCGTTCATGCGTGATGCAATTGAATCGAATCCCAAAGTAACCATATTGTATAGGTACTTGTGTTATGGGTGTTAGTCAACGAAATTAATACAAAAAATATATAAATAGATAGTAGAATAAATTTAATAAACACCCAGACCCGGAAATGCAGACATCTAAATGCCATCACATCACATATGCCTGCCCCCCGTCGAGAATCGAAACCGAGCCTCGCAGTTAGTCGGTGTAGTTAGTCATGTACGCTAGCCACTCAACCAACGAGGCATTGAAATATATAGAAAAGCTTCTGTGGTATAACGGTAAAGGGTCTTGGACTTGACTTCATGAGTTTCCAGGTTTGATTTCCGGGTCAAGAAACAAAAGAAAATGTGGTTTTTCTAATTTTCCTAATAAAAAAAAATTTGCTCGGGATTGGATGTGTCTTGCCACCTATCACTTTGTAAGACTGGGACTAAGTGTCGCCGGTAAGTCGTGGATGCTGTGGTTGTGCCTTTGACTACGTCTTCTAGGATATGGGCGTGAAGATACTAACTTAGTTATATAAAAGTATTAAATGACTGATTTATAGCATACAAAAAATTTTAGTACCACCTCCATTTTATCGTTAATTTCCATGGCTTGACCAAATAATTAAAATAATTAGTTTTATTACTTAATTGTTTGCGGATCTGGGTTCTTTGTGTGGATATCACACATTGAATTGTGCTCTTTGAAAATGAAAATAAAATGGAATTTATTTATTTTTTGAACATAATATGTGTTAGAATCTGTTACAAAATATATTTGTTAATTCGTTTAGATCTTTAAATAAGAAGAACTTTTTGGGTTGTAATCGACATTTATAATTTATAACTGAAAGAAAGTATCTTAGCTACAAATCACTATAATACTTGATATTCATAATTTTAAAGAGTTTTCTCAATTACAACTCATTCTCCAAAGTCTCGATCTAGCAAAAATCAAACGTTCTCTATTATTTCATATTGCAAGCCTGTTACAATTAAGCTTTTACAATGGCTAGTATTTATAATAAGTAGTGGTCGCCCATTGGTCGAAATTCGATCATAATAAATTTTATTATTCTGATGATAAGAACGTCATGTTCATTTCTTAAGACTTTCTTTCCAAACTTTTTAGTGCGCCATTTGTGATATTTTATCGTTATCATCAATATATTTGTTTGTGTGTGTCAAATGCATGGTAGTGTGGGTAATGTTTTATTTATTGATTTAATGTACTTTATAAGCATTATTATTGAAAAATATTAACGTTCTGCACTACTCCTACAAAAAAAATATAAGTGTGCCAAATTTTATGCTCCTGCGTCTGCGCAATTTTCGTAAAAAGTGGTCAAAAGTTTTGGCATCACGTATTAATGTATAGATAATATTTATTACAAATAAAATAATTAATTTTATAATCGATATTATAGAATAAAAGGCTATCGTAATACTCAAATATACAAATTATTACGAAATGCGTATTATCACAAATGCGTTACCGACCTTTAAGGAATGAGAACGTTCTTTTCTTGAAGGTCCCTAAGTCATAATCGTTTGGGAATACTGCCCTCGGTAACTGATTCCACAAAGGTGTTGTGCGAAGTAAAAAATGTTTTCGGAATCGCACAGTTGTAGATCGCCACGCATCAAGATGGTGGGCATGATACTTTAAACTCTGTCGCGAAGTCCGAAGGTGGAAATCAGCGGCTGGAATTAAACCAAACAACTCCTCAGAACATTACCCATGATAGATGCGGTAGAAAACATTGAGGGACCCAACATCTCTACGCAGCGCCAAGGGATCTAGCCGATTGGTAATTGGCCGATCATTGACAATTCGAATTGCCCTACGTTGAATGTGGTCAAACGGAAGGAGATGGTACTGTGGAGCCCCTGCCCAGAGTTGAGAACAGTACTCCATATGAGGCCGTATTTGCGCTATGTACAGTTGTAAGCGATGGGTCGGCACGAAATACTGTTTCGCTTTACTGACCACACCAAGTTTTTTAGAGGCTATTTTAGCCTTCTCCTCAAGATGACCACGAATTTGAACATCACTCGAAATGTCAATGCCAAGTATACCTACCGATGCAGGCTGTGGCAATAAGGGAAACGCTCTCAAATCGAGGAGATGCGACGAAGGGAAACTTTTTAGCGGAAAACGCTCAAACTTGTGCCTTGCTATGGTTAAATTGCACCCAATTTTGATGACCCTAAAACGAAATTTTAGACAGGAGATTGTCGATTTCAGACACAAGTTGGTTCTGGCTCTCAATGACATGTTAACGAGAGTCAAAAGTGCAAGACTGTTTTTTATTAAATCTATATATATAAAAGTGGTGTTAGTTACACTATTTATAACTCAAGAACGGCTATACCGATTAGGCTGAAAATTGGTAGCGAGGTAACTTAAAACGGGGAGAAGGACATAGGATACTTTTTATTGTGCTCAATTGTGAGGAAACTGGGAAAAACAACATTTTAATTTTTCCTATACAAGCTGAACGGGCGGAACGAAGTTCGCGGGAACAGCTAGTATGTTATAAATTTAGAATTATAAGTTCCAATAAGGTTTCAATCTTGTTTTCTGTAAGAAATTTGGAACACAATGTACCTAATTATGGATATGAAGCTGCGGTCGATGAGGGTAGTTTGATAGAAATATATTTATGTGTTACATTGAATGTTTTGTTGTACAAATAATATGTGTGAGCGCCGCGGGGTGGGTAATGAATGTTTTACGTGATAAGTGGATTTAACCACGTAATTTAGGATTCACCCGCATTTGTGGATTTCACGTTCATTGTTAGCATTCAATTATATTTAACAATGAAAAATGGATTAGAAAGGTACTCATACTAACTGGTGCAGACGAGTCAGGTATTTATTATGTTTCCCAGTCATAAATTTTAACTGTCTAAAGAAAATTGAAGTATTGTTTTTCCCAATTTCCCTGTAATTTTACCTGTTTTCTCTTTAAAAAACCTTCTTCTGGCAATAAATAACGCAACAAAAGAAGAATTTGGCTAGTCGGTTCAGTCGGTCGGAATTCATGCGATTACCAACATATTATTTAGCAAGTCATTTTTATATTACGTGATCGATATATATCGAAAGTAAGTCTGAGTTTGATGTTGCCACCATGTTAAAATGCGAAAGGGCGGAGCATGCCCTTTCGCATTTTAACACCAACACTTTCTTTCACAAGCTGGTTCGGTCATGTGGAAAGAAAGACAGATGAAATATTAATAAAGCAGATACACAATGCGAATGTGGATGGATGTGGGTACCAGGGGAGACTAAAGTTGACATTTCACGATCAGATCACTCGGATATTATCCGAGGGTGGCGCAAAAAGTCACCGAATCCAGTGTGTTTTATATGAAAATGGTAATTAATGTGAAGGAATCCAGAAGTTTGTCGGGATCGTGAGTTCGTGTACTTGATACTCTCTGCCTACATAGTCAGGAACTTGGCTTGAAGAGATGTGTGTACGACAGTTTGAAAATGTTATCCATACATACCTTACCTATTGTTCGCAATATACACGTACTCTCTTTCTCTGTTAAAGTCTCAAAACTTATCATAAGCTAAATTTGATTATTGTAAAAGCAAAGTACTTTCAAAGTTTAGTCACGTACCGGGTGACAAGTTGTGGTTTGGTCCATAACTTTAGACAGGGCATCATTTTGAAGCTTATAGTTAAACAAAATAACTCATTAACGGGTCATTCTTATAAATAAATAACATTAGGAAAAGTATTATAACATTGCTGAATATTTAGGAGATAAGACTGCTTGGGATTAATTGCTCGTCATGCCAATCTGTTATAATATATAATGTATCATTTTATAATATATATGTATAATGTATCATTACATTAATTGCTGCTGAGTTTCTTGCAGGATCTACTCAGTGTGCGGCCGCGTTCCGATCCGGCAGTAGATTTGTTATTGTATAGACCCGTCACAAGTGCCTCTTGTAGGTTTATGTGAAATATAAAGATGATTTATTATTATTATTATTACAGTTGTTTCAACCGAGTCCAATTTATTTAACAGCAGGAAAACGTGTGTATATTTTGTTTTGCAAGATGCGTAATCGGCCTTCGCAATCTTTACATATTTTAAACCATAACGCTTTAAGGCCAATATTCATAACCTATCTTCAGGTGAAGATAGGTCTACTAAAGTTTTGTTGCTAAGATATTTTTGTTAATTTTAAAAACAGAAGTTACATAGTGACTGATGTAAAGTAGCCATATCTCTAATCTCAGATAGGTTATTTACATTTGCCGTTAGTCATTACAAACACTTATTATAAAATGTTGGAGCCCATACTATACTATAAATACAGCCACGAACGAAACATAGTTGCTGTTTCCTATAGAGACAAACCCAAACATGTATAGACCACACTCGCTATTGCACTTGGTATTTTCAGTAATGTTGTTTGTGCTGATTTTAATTTTACATATTACTAGCGGCCCGGTACGTGCTACGCTACGTACCTATATGACCGCATGAATGACATACCTAACACAACAAAACAAATAAAGAAAAAAAAAACAACTGAAAAAGTTTCATTATGACAGCACAATCCCCATCTAAAAAAAGCTTCAAATTGACTAAAAAAAATACCCATTAACAAAATGATCCGCCATTTATTGAATTCATTTGTTACAAAAAATTTGATAAATGAAGAACCGCTCGACCGATTTTATGCAAACTTCACATAAACTTAGATGGTTAATGTTTATGTAAATAGATGGGTTATGCTGATTCATTATTATTATTAAATAGGTGTTTGATGGTTTATATAAATAGTCCGAATACACCCTAAACATTTGGTTTGGATAGGTGACCCCGTTCTTGAGTTATAAAATTACAACGAAAAATGGCATTGATTTGTACATATATAGATTTGTATTTATTTCGTTCATGTTTTATTTGTTGCCGTATAGCTATACTATTTTTTTGATAACGATGCCTTCCACTTCTAACCGAATTTATTAACCGACTTTAAGAGAAGGTGCTGTATTCGACTGACGACACGTATGTATCAATGTATGTTTGAATGTCCGTATGTTCACGATTATCTCGAAAATTACTGACCTGCGGGTCTAAAACCGCCACTTTTAGCAATTCATTTAAAAGGAATTCATTTCGTGAATTGTAGCAATATTGCAGCCATTTATATATTTTTTGGTAAAATGGTCGCGCCTTTTCGGCGATTCATCTACAATTCATTTCATTAGCAGAATCATATTTGATGTGTGTTTCCACACTTAATAATTGTAAACAGGTTAAAAACAGTATTTTCATAAATATTTCTATTTACGAATGATTTTTACGATTAAAATATTGCACGACCTTTCAAAGAAACAAAACCGTAAAATTTAGGGTAAAATTACTACTAGTAATTTGCTAAATCCGTTAAAATCATGGAAGTAATAAATAGTTTTTACGGCTGGCCATGTCTCACAACTCGTGCTTTGACTTTGCGGCTTTAAGATTGACATTTGACATTTTACTATAAACGAAGCGTTATTTCACTTTAAACAATATTTGTTGCGAACTTCCAGTAAATTTTATGTTTCGGTGATTAATGTGCACTTGAAAAAATAGACTGAAATATGTAGGTACTATGTACTTACAAGTGGTGCGACACACGATTCGAATTTGATATATTGAGTGATTAGCACATCATTGATTCGACTGTTGATGGTTCAAGTGGCATTGCTTCATTTTGTTTCCGTTTTGCCATCGACGGTGGCACCAATCCGGGTGAGTCACTGCGAAACTATCACCTAGTCAGATGTCACGGTGATAGTGACGGTAAGCCTATGCTCGCCTTTTTCGACCTGCCTGGCAGGAAAGCAGATGGCGTTTTCTGCAAAGGAGCCCGGACCAACACGGGGAAAATGCTCTTAACTCAGTAATAGTTACAGGTTCAGACACATTCTGAAACACTAACGTAAGTACCTACTTTATGCATCTTGTTATGTGCACTAGCTCGTATAGCCCCATATGGCCTTATACCATGAGCCAGATGCATAAAAATAAAATAAAATTAAATATTTCGCGTTAGCAGAATTGTAAAATGTTACTGAAAAGTAACTTTTTTCGATTCACCAAAATGACAGTTTTGCAATTCATCTAAATCTGACAATTTTACGAATCTCATAGAAAACTGTCAAAGGACGGAATTGCCAGAAAAGAATTGCAAATGAATCATAATATGAATTGCCGCTTAAGTGGCCTTTTTACGATTTGGTGAAATATTCATATCAGATTCATAATATGATTCACCGAAAGCGGCCGTTTTAGACCCGCTGATTATAATAGGGTTTTCTTAAGTGAATTGCGAATAAGATAAAGATTTAATATATTAGGATCTGATCAAGATCATAGAAGATAAACGAAGGAACTCTGAAACAAGTAACAATCTACTATTGTTGCAAATATCGGGCATTAGTTTATTATTCATTAATGGACATTGATCGTTCTTTACTTTGAAAATAAATTATACTTACAGGCTATGCCGCCTTTACCATAAGGGCACACGGGGTCAGTGCCCAGGGCTCCCAAATTCAGAGGACATTTCACCTCAAAATATTTTGATCGGGTGCATTATGCTTTTTTCGTTGCCTAAACGTCGATCTTTTTTAGATTTAAGAATATTTTTTGTGATTCAAACACCATCGTAACTAACCAGACATTTTCTTGAATTTATAAGCTAAATTCTACCCAGCGTTGGACCGGGCTTCTTTGCAGAATAGTTTAAAGAATAGCAAATCATAGTGAAAAAAATTGTCAAGTTTTACATTCCAGAAGGGCCTCAAGGTTTTGTGTGCTCAAGGGCCCCAGCACAGGCTAAGACAGCCCTGCTTACAGGAAGGACCAGAATAAGAAAGCTGGAATCGGAATCTAAAAGATGAAAGGATTTTGGGCGAATTGAAGAAAACTTCTATAGACGAGATAAGTCATATTTTCGTAGCAAGTCGCCAGCAGGGGCAGCAGAGTATCGAGAGCCTAGTCTCACTAGCTTCCTCCACATTTTATACTTTTTTATAAAAAACACTTCAGTTTCTATATTTTTCGAAATCGATGGATTATTACAGTCAGTTAAAACAAAAAATTATATTTATTTTTCTCACACAAAAGGAACAAAAATAAGAAGAATCGGAAAGTCGGAAATCGGAAGAATATATTTAATAATTTAATCGACTCTGTGGTCTAGCGGTTCAGATGTTCTACTTGACGGCATGAGGTCCCGGGTTTGAATTCCGGGTCGAGCAACAAAAAGAAAATTGAGTTTTCCCAATTTCCTAATGCAAAAAAAATGGATTGGAAATGTGCCCGGTTTGCAACAAATTTGCCACCTATCACATAGTGAGACTTAGTGTCTTCGGCTAGTCGTGGGCGCCCTGGTTGGGCCCCTGCCTACCCCTTTGAGGATATGGGCGTGAAGATACTTAATAATTTAATAAATAAAGCGCAGCGCAGATGAAACTTAAGAAACAATAATATATTCTTACTCTTTACATAAGGTAAGATAAAAAGAGTCAATTTTGCTTTCATGTTCCGTTTTAACATCAAAATAAATAAATAGATACCTAATACATACTTAAACTGATTTTAATTTTTGATTTGACTTTGGGGAAGGGCGTAGGCTACTTTTTATCTCAATATCGCAATGGGTAGCGTTAGAGAGCTACCTATTAAAAAAATAAAACACACGGGCGGATGGTCTAGCGGTTCAGATGTTGGATTTGTCTACATGAGGTCCCCGGTTCGAATCTTGGGTCGGCCAACAAAAAGAAAATTTGGTGTTTTCGATTTATAAAAAAAATGTTGCTCGGGTTTGGATGTGTGCCTAGTTGGCGATAGGCCTGCCACCTATCACATTGTGGGACTTAGTGTCTTCGGCTAGTCGTGGGTGCCCTAGTTGTGCCTTTGCCTACCTTTTCCGGGAAATGGGCGCAGAAGATACTTTTTTTACGAGCGGATGACCAGGTAGGATCTAATTGAATTATAACCCAATTTACATTTTGACCGTTTCTCATTTCCTACGGCAACCCCTTCAGTAAGCGAGATAAAACTTAGCTTACAATCTTCCTAGGAATATAGATCTCTTCGTAGTGATCGGTTTAGTAAATATAACTTGAATCGCGGTGGGAGATAGACAGAAATAAGGACATACAAAAATTTTAAAAATGCTGAGATGCTAAAGCTAAGCTTGAATATACTAGAAAAAAACCAACATTTTGCAATGATCGTTGTCTATTATTTATTTAATTTGCAGTAAAACTTATCATCTTAATTAATATAAATGATGGTACAGTCTTTACTACATAGTATAAAATAAAGTCGCCTCTTTCCCTATGTCTCTTTGTATGCTTAAATCTTTAAGACTACCCAACGGATTTTGATGCGGTTTTTTTAATAAGAAAAATAATTGAAGAGGAAGGTTTATATGTACCTATATTTTATACCCGTGCGTAGCCGGGGCGGGCCGCTAGTTGACAATATACAGACATGCAAATAATTGAAGTTTAATTAGAATACATCAATAAATAAAAAATGATCCAATATATTACAGTATATATGAAATAAAATATAAAAATAATCTAAATGGTTAATGAGCAAAACTAAAGTTAATTTAAACAGTATGACAAAACATAACATTATTTAAAATACGGTAAGTACTATAAAAAAGCAAACGGGTAACGTTGGAAATTAAAAATATGATACAAATTAGTTTCAGGGTATGTAGTTTTTTAAATAATATAATACTGAATACAATAGTAGCAAATATTCTTGAGTATATAATATTGAAAAAGGACTTGTTTTTAAAATGTTGAGTTGCGGTATTTTTTACGCTCTTGAATATTTTATCTGAAACTCATTATATCACAATATCAATAAATTAGCACACACATTAATAAGGTAACATCTCAACTCAGATACATTAGATAATAGATTCTAATTTCAGTCGAAATTCAATTGTCTTTAATTTGATAAATTTATGAATGAGTTATATCGACATAATTTATATACTAAATGGATGAAAGTGGTAACTTAGGATACTGCACTCAAAGACATAAATTAACACTTAATCTATCATTAAACCACTATTTTGCATAGAAAATGTCGCCGAAATCACTGATTAAAAGGCAATTGACGCCTATGAGTGCAGTCATTAAACGTCAAACAGCAATATCTTAAAATACGGTTAGAATCTAATTATTCTAGCAAAACTCAAAATTAATTTTACAAATAATAAAAAAACGAAATAAGTGAAAAAACTCACACTGATATATCTATTCAAAATTTAATACAAAATAACCTTGAATAAAACTTGTCACATTTATGGAAATTAAGAAAGACCTATTGTCCTGAAAGACCTTATTTTCTTAATAATCTAAAGGTTTAAATGCTGGTTGGATGTCAACTGTCTGTGTACTGTTTTTTTCTTTAAAAATCATTCCATCGAATTCAGACATCTGTGGAATATTAAACTCTGAACCATCAACAATTCCACACTCTTTGGTGGTTTCTGAATGCAGCGGTAATTTGTAAGGTATAAATATTTTCAAAACGTTATTCTCCAGAGTCCAAGATGCCTGCTTTACATTTACTATATTAGGCAAGATTCTCAAATCTTTAACACTGTTGTCTTCATCATTTACCAGTAAGTATAAAACACGATGTCTTATTTTAAGTATGATATCATCTTCAGAACATTCTGGTACCTCATATTTCAGGATGTAGTTATCAGGTCCATATTCTTCACGTACTTTGGTGTCAGCATTTCTTCCGCAGAAATCAGATTGCTGGTTGTCGGCATTCATCACACAGTTGGAAATAACTTCAAAACATTTGGCGAGATCTGGCGTTTCACCTCCACAATAAGAAGGAAAATTGCGATTATGGTGATGATGGAAACAGTTACCATGGTGATGGTGCCAATGACATGCAGCAAAATTAATTGCTACGAGTAATACAAATACACAGTACATGACTGTACGAAGAACAATAAAATCTGTTGTGGCTATTACGGATCTGCTACATGTTATATATATACATACACGTACACTGGAAGCTTGGTGATAACGTTATTAACATTTGAACTAGGCTCATATAGTATGTTTTGTCTCATTTAATGTCTGATTAAAATTAAATGACAAAACATAACTTTTGTTTACAAACATTAGAGAAACAGGTAACTTCCCGTGGGGAATTAACTTACATGTTATTTTTATAAGTTGTACAAAAATATATTAGTACCAATCGCCTCTGTGGTCTAGCGGTCCAGGTATTGGACTTGACTGCAAGAGGTACGATCCCCGGGTTGGGCAACAAAAATAAATTAGGTTTTTCCAGTTTTCTAATAAAAAAAACGTTGGTCAGGATTGGATGTATGCCCGGTTGGCGATAGGCTTATCACTCATCGCATTGTGGGACTTAGTATCTTCGGCTAGTCGTGGGTGCCCTGATTGTGCCTATGCCTACTTCTTCGGGGATATGGGCGTGAAAATCATTCGCAGAGGAGTAGAGTATTTGTGAGTCCTTGTTAGTGAATCGTTTCAAAACTACAATAGTAAATAATGAGTATTCCAGAGCCTCTACCATGAGTTTGTATAGATTAAGTTCGGTTAGTAACGTGTCGAAATCTATGACACTTTTGGTATAAAAATGTGTTTCTCTTAGTTACCACTAGAGGCTCTGTTTAAAGTTTTCGTGCAAATAATTGACAGCGACGGTAGCGAGAGTAGTAAAATAGACAGGCCGTAAAATCATGGTAAGGGCGGACAAATTACATAAATTTAATCTAATGTCATAGGTGGGAAGCTTATCGCCAACCGGGCACATTTTCAATCCCGGGCAACTATTGTATATATTATGTGTACTTATTTTTGGGTAGTAGATATATTGTATATAACACTTTTAATAAATCATGATAATATGTTATGTAGTATATATTTTTATTTACATAAATGAAAACGTTATCGTAAGTATATTAATTATGTAGGGATATTTTGTGTCATATGTTCAAATGTACGTTTATATCCATCTATTATATCTACTTATAAAAGAACTTGAACAGTGAACTACGTAAATTAAGAATATTTAACAAAAACAGGTGCAGGGAGTAAAAAAGGGGCAGCAAATCATATTTTCGGAATTTAGTTTGTCCGTCTGTCTGTCTGCTTATGTTATGGCTGCTATGCACGTTGAATTTATTTAATTAAAAAAAGAAGAGGGTTTTAAAAGTCAAATTTTAAATTGGGTTTTATTTCAGTTCCTTTATTAGTTTTTTTAGTATGTGCTTTACAGGTTGTCCTGTTTTTTTTTTCAATACATTAATTTTGCAGCTTATACATTTCAGACAAATGAACAGTCGGTATGACAGTCCCTCTTATATATACATACACATTGTTATGCCAAGGTTGTGAAGTTAGGCTAATTTTACATAAGTGCGGTTTTCCTTGATGCACTGTTTAATCATAGACTACAGGCCCGTGCCAAAAATAGATGGGTCCTATGAACCAGCAGGTGACGTATATAGGACGATATAAGAGCATAAAATAATAAGATTCAGTACTATGCAGTCACCTGTAAGCTTTCCAACTGAGTGCAGGTGAGAATTTAGAAGTGCAGGGAGAATGAGTCCGTTTGGGTCACTTATTTTTGTACGGCATTTCCATCGTCGATAGAACAATGAAAAATTATAAGAAAACATGAAGATAGTGCCGTACAAAATGGTAAAATACAGAAATCTGGTATTTTTTCAACTAAATTTAAGTTGGCTCATATGATCTATCTATTTTTGTCATAGGTCTGTAGTCTCTTGGCAAAACATATTACAGTATATTTAATGCTCAGTAACATTTACTTAGACACTTTTACCATCTTATTCATAAGCACACACTAACGGAGGAGTAAAATTAAGTGAATATTATAGTTTGTATCCCATTGTAATAAAGACTATAATACTATGTTGAACCTTGGAGTATTTTACTCCGTGTTTATTAATAAGACGGTTAATGTAGCCGTCGCCTCTGTGGTCTAGGGGTTCAGTAGTTGGACTTGACTGCGTGAGGTCCCGGGTTCGAATGCCAGGTCGGGTAATAAAAATAAAATTGGGTTTTTCCAATTTTTGGAATAAAAAAAAGTTGCTCGGGATCGGACATGGGCCCGGTTGGTGATAGGCTTGCCACCTATCACGTTGTAGGACTTAGTGTCTTCGGCCAGTCGTGGGAGCCCTGGTTGTGCCTCTGCCTACCTCTTCTGGGATATGGGCGTGAAGGTACTTACTGGATAATTTTCAGTTTTATTAATACGAGTACCTACAAAGAGCATTGGCAATACTATTGAAACTGTTATCAATAATTATTAGACAAATAAATGATTTTTGTAGTCTTAAGAGTGATAAGTGACAGAGAAAAGTCCTTTAGTTTTTTTTATGCTAAAAAGGTCCCTTAATATATAGAAGTAAGTCTAGACAACAAGTTCTTTTTTACCTCACATCTCCTACAAATCTAAAATATATCCCTGGACAAGTTACAAAAATTGAAACTAACCCCAAAAGGTATTAGTTAGTCAACGATACTATTACATATAAATACTTAAATAGATACTAGAATGAATTTAATAAACACCCAGACGCGGAAATGCAAACATCTAAATGTTCATCACATAAATGCCTGCCCCGTCGGGAATCGAGCCCGAGCCTCGTGGTTGATCGGTCTAGTTAGGCGTGTACACTAGCCATTCGACCAACGACCACTGTTCTCAATATTTATTAGGCAAATTAATGATTTTTGTAGTCTGAGAGTGATAAGTGACAGAGAAAATTTCTTTTTAGTTATTTTTATGTTAAAAAGGTCCCTTAATGTATAGAAGTAGGTCTAGACAACATGTTCTGTGTATAGACTTTTTATCTCACATCTCCTACAAACCTAAAACCTTTCACAAAGAAGATTGATGCTGTGAAGATAAAATTTGAAAGCGGTAATAAATTGGGGATAATAATAATGAGATAAAATTATTTGTCTTAGTTTATATTTTAGCACTTGCTCGGTAAAACCTGACGTTGTCAATATTTTGCCGCTTATCATAAGGTCAGAAGAGGTAAGATATAATCTGCGACTGTGTCATTGGAAATACCTGAATGTATCTTGAATACGTCATAATGTATGAACAAAATTGTCAGATTGGCGAAAAAGGGGGTTCCTACGGCAAACTAAATAGCTATCATTCGTCGATTTGGGTCTATTTTTTTATGATTGGAAGGCAAACAAGCAGATGGATTCCCTGGTAATAAGAAATTCACGCCGCCTAGAGATAAAAAAAATAGTAATTAGGCGTAAGTAAGCTTACTGGCTATTTTACCCTCCAAACCGGAACACGTCAACGGCAATCACTGAAGTTATGGCGGCAGGAATAGGTAAAGCCGTGGTACCAATCTGGTCGAGTCTCTACCACCTCGTAGGATGTTAGTGTTAGTGACGATAAGCCTATGCTCGCCTTTTACGAGCTGCCTGGCAGGAAGGCAGATGGTCTATTTTGCAAAGGAGCCCGGACCAACACGGGAAGAAATTGAAAAAAAAACCCAGAAAAACCAAAAAAAAAGTAACCAAAAAGAAAAAAAAAACCAAAAAAAATCAACACCAAATCAAACCCGAGACCTCGAGAAGTCAAGTCTGTTGGAGGGACGCTAAAACACAGAAGCGATTACATAATTCGGATGCGGTCAGTATCAGTTAGCTGTCTCATCTTTTTTATTTATATTTCTGATTATTTACATAATTTATCCATATTTTTAAAGAAATAAACACTTGCACTGTTTTACTTATCACTTATAATTTATTACTTTGTAATTAATAGCCTACGGTTTCGCTTAAACAGCATCATCAGGGCTAAAACTTAAACCGGTAGGCTATTTATTACAAAGTAATAAATTATAAGTGATAAGTAAAACAGTACAAGTGTTTCTTTCTTTATTTTAAAATATGAATATTTATTTGGAAGTGTTACCAAGCGCTGACGATAAAAAAATATCAAATACATAATTTATTTGTATATTCTTTCTATTTTTTTTTCAATTAATAAAAGAATTGAGAGGTAAAGAAACAATAAGTAAATAAAATATCTATTTATCTACGCTTACAAAAATCGAAATCGGACTACTCTGTAAGACGTGTGAGAATGGTTTTACATAAAAGTTAACGAGTGAACAATCATTCTTTGTTTTGGTATATTTAAGATTAGATTTAAACAAGTATATGCTACTCAATAAAAAGACAAGACTTGAGAAAAAAATGAAATCGATTGAAATTGTTTTGTGACTACTTTTACAGTAATAATTAAAAAATATTCCCAAAGACGTAGCCAGAGGCACAACCATGAATAACCGAAGACACTAAGTCCTACAATGTGATAAGCGATAAGCCTATCGCCAACCAAGCACTTATCCAATCCCGAGAAACATGTTTAATTGGAAAATTAGAAAAACGACAGTTTTTATTTATTTCCCGACCCGGGAATCGAACCCGGACCTAATGAAGTCGAGTACATAGCTTATACTGCTAGACCACAGAGGCGATTTGGCGCTAGGAGAGAGTAATAATTTAAGCACAGTAAGTACTTCAAATACTACGTCTAAGTAGGTACTGAACAATTTGCGTATTTTCCATCTTGGGAACAAGACATAGTGGCAATGAAGTCCTTCGGACCACACCCTTTCGAAAAAAACATGCTAGTAAAATCTTTTAACATAATCGATTAACAAACATAAAAACATATAAAAGTTGAAAATTACAACGTCGTCCTTTTTCGCAACCAGTTACAGAATACACAAATTGACGAATCAAAATGGGGATATCCAAGTATACGTCTAATCTCTGGGGATATCCAAGTACTGTCAAACCGTTGGTCGCGGTTTTACACTCGTGGCTAAAAATAAAGCTGTTAGGTAGGCACACACGGAAATGTTGGATGCACACACAGTGTACGTAGGTACCCGAGGATGCCTAGGTTGACATTCCATCATCAAATCCCTTGGGTGCATTATCATCAGATCCAAACTCAGCGGCAATGGGACCAACTCAAAAGTACGCTCTTTCAGATGCAAAAAAAATATAAAATCGAATCCTAAACCATGGAGAAATCTATAGGAAGAAATAAAAATAGAAAGAGAAAATGTATTGGAACCTCAGATATAACCTCCTCCTTTTTTGAACTAGGTTAAACCGACATGTTCCTTTCAACGTCTTATTACATAATATAATTGTATTTTTTTGATAGTGTGACATTGTTTAATGTTATTGGCTACTAACGCCTACGCTATTGTTTAGAATATTTAAACGCTAACACAAATGAAATGAGTAAATCGACTTTTATATCTGAATTTTTAATGTTTGAACTTTTATTCATCTCTCTCGGGAACCTCTGGAGTAAAAGGGATAGAAAGTAGGCTTTAACATTTCTCGGAACAAAAATTATCTACTTTCTAAATGTTATAACGACCAGTTGACTAAACTGGGCGTCAATCACGGTTGAGATACAGACATACAAAAAATCTAAAATGTGTTAATTATCTTATGGAGCGTTCAAGTATTACCTGCGTAATGCAGTTTGGGTTGAA
>NJDD01003209.1:20982-66692 GCA_002245505.1 Calephelis nemesis
GGGGGGGTCTCGTAAAACGTTACGATGCATTACACGGGCAGGAGGGGGTCTTTCGTACAACACGCTACGTAACATTGTTTTTTTAAAACAAAAAAAAATAGTTTATTTATTTAGTAAATATTAATAAATATAAATTTTATTTAGTATTGTTACTGTAAAGGCCATTGAAAGTATACTAAGGATAAAAACTTATAAAAATATATTTTCTTGCTACTTTAGAGTAAAAATAGTCCCATGAGTGTTACGTAACGTTTAAAGAGGGGAAGTGTACCTATAGAAAATCGTTACGGTGCATTACTAGAGGATGATGGGGTCAAAAATCTTCGAATATTTCGTTACGTAATATTTGAGCGCTCCCTTATGTACAATACTCGTAATGCATATATCAATGTGCATAACTTATTCTTCTACCGTCATATTAATAAACATGGACTAACGTAAGAGTGAAATTAAGTTGATCTTAGTACCTGGTTGAACCAAGGAGTACTTTACTCCGTATTTATTAATAAGACAGCTAAAGTTTGATGTACCTATGTATATTATTGTTTTTCGCCACCGTCTCTAGTTGTCCGTGCTGACGGGGATTAAAAAAGGTTTGACCCCGTCGGTGATAGGTTTGCCACCTGTGGAACTAAACAGCTTCGGCTAATCGTGGTTACCTAGGTTGTACCCCTACTTACCCATTTTAGGGATATTTGTTAGTAAATCCTTATTTTATAGTCATTTTTATAACATTTTGAGCAAAACTGAAAAGTATCTCTTCTGAAAGCTAATTTTCATTAACCCTATTAATACTGTAAATGCGACAGTCTGTTTGTTTGTTACTCAAACTGCTGAACTGATTTTCATGAAATTTGGCACTCACATACAGGGTAACTATGATTAACACATTGGATACATTTTATTTTGTACATACACTACGGAATGAAAAGGACCTTCAGTCATGTTTTTTAGAAATTTAAAAAAAAAGTTTCACACATTTTACGTTCACGTTTAATATATACATAATATGTATATATTATATATCCCTTGGATTTTATTGTCTGACCCAGACTTAGCAGCAATGTGACCTCGGAAGTACGCTTTTTCTGAAAGAACTATTGAAATTGGTTCAAAAATATCGGAGAAATTGATTAACATAGTAACATAAAACAATAAATGAGTTGAACATACAGCCGTCCTGCTCTTATGAGTATTTTCGTATGATTAGAAAATGTACCCTTTTGGGGCAGAGTAGAGACAATTATCAGCTAATGTACACGGTGTTCAGTTCCATATTAAGAAGATAATAAAAAAAAAACAATTTAAAAATGTAGATAAATAACCATTTACGCGATTTCCTTAAACTAATATTTAGTTCTTTGTTGTGGCGTGTTTTGATAGATAACAAGGGCAGGAAAAATGGAGGGCTGTTTTTAAAATAAATAAACATTCCTCGTGTTAGTCCGGGCTCCTTTGCAGAATAGACCATCTGCCTTCCTGACAGGCAGCCCGTAAAAGGCGAGCATAGGCTTACCGTCACTAACACCGTGATATCTGACTAGGTGGTAGAGTTTCGCAGCGACTCACCCGGATAGATACACCCGCCTTACCTATTCCTGCCGCAATATCGTCATGACGTGTTCCGGTTTGGAGGATATGGTAGCCGGTAAACTTACTTTTGCTCGAGGTCAGGCCGGCCTCAGGTTGGGAACCTTGCCTTTGGTGTCTCTGGGCGATGTCAATTTCTTATCATCAGGAAATCTGTCTGCTTGTTTTCCTTCTAATATCATAAAAAAAACAATTGTGCCAATATTAAATAATATTAATTAGAACCAGAAAAAGTTTTATTCACATGGACCATACGTGGTACTTGTATGCGTCGACATTTTTATAAACTACCACCGGATCGGAATCGTGGCCTCACACTGAGAAGATCCGGCGAAAGAAACTCATCGGGCTTGTCTTTTTTAAATATACACAATAAAAAAATACACAATTACAATTTTATTTTAACTTACAGAAAAGGTAACAAAGTATAACAAATCACATTACAAATTTCAGTGGGAGATTATAACTTCTATCCCCAAACATGCTCGTCTTCCAAATACTCTGAGACCTTATTTATAATAGCCTTTCTTACATAATATATTATGTGGTATCGTTTCGGTTTTACGACTTTATGTTGTCTCTTGTGAATTGTGGCGCCAAAATGGTAGATATTTTAAGGCTTTTTTATTGTTTTGAGATGAGACCCGGGTATCAGATATTAGAGCCTTGCTGTTTAAGGTTATAAGATTGTACATTCTTTTAAATACTTTTTAAACTTTGTGTGAATACAATTAGTCAGACTGAAATGTCAAATTTATTCAATTTTGTTGCAATAGCAGTATTAGCTATTAATGGCAAAAACATTAATTTTGACTGGTCGATCAACTAAAAATAGCTTAATTTTCAGTTATTTCCATTTTCTCACATAATCTCTCACAATACTATCTTTTCCGTTTAAAGCGTTTTCGTTTTAAAAGCTTTCTTATTTTTAGTAACTTTAGTGCTGGCATAATTTTCGAATTTTTGTGAATTGGTGAATTTTTGCAATACGTGGTATATTTTTAAAGTATGTTTTGGTAGCACGTACGCATGATGCACTTGCTAAATAATTGCAAAATATTGTAAATATGAAAAATCAGGAATGCCGTGTGCATATCAAACTATCAAAATCAAATTATCAAATATTGATATTAGGGACTGCTTTTTTTATGATATTTGAAGGCAAACAAGCAGACGGATTTCCTGATGGTAAGAAATTCACGCGTGGTAATGGTGCGTTGCCTACCTGATCCCGGAATGTTAGGCCTCGAGCCAATGTAAGTTTACCGGCTACCTTACCCTCCAAATCGGAACACATCATGACGTTATAGCGGCAGGAATAGGTAAGACGGTGGTACCAATCCGGGTGAGTCGCTGCGAAACTCTACCACCTAGTCAGCGGTGATGGTGTTAGTGACAGTGCCTATGCTCGCCTTTTACGAGCTGTCTGGCATGAAGGCAGGTGGTCTATTCTGCAAAGGAGCCCTGACCAACACGGGGGAAAACTGTAACTGTAAAATGGTTCTAGATGTGACGTATCTATCGTTACACAATCCAAGCAAAACATACATTGCAATGGAACCACAAAGAAAAATATTTCCTGTAGCTTTTACTGAAATGGAGGTATAAGAGTTTACTTAACATAAAGTTTATGAGCTATAAAAATACCCGTACGATATTATGTAATAACATAGATCTAATCCAAAAGTAGGGAAGGACAAGAATACATTATCTCTGTAGATTGCGTTTTGCTTTGTTATTTGTATTTTGAGTGCTTTTTGTGTTTTCAGTGACATTGCTGTTTACAGACACAGACACGATGTTGCCTTAGGTTCTGTGTAGTAAGCAGCTCGTTAAAAAACAAATATTTGTTTGTGTAGGGATTGTAAAATTAGTATTTTTATTAGCTATCTAAATAAATAAATATTCCTGGACAAGTTACACAAATTGAATCTAACCCCAAAGTAAGCAAATTATATGCTTGTGTTATGGGTGTTAGTCAACGATACTAGTACATAGAATTATTTAAATATATATCAGAATGAAATATGTAATCAACACCTAGACCCGGAAATGCAGACATCTAAATGTTCATCACACAAATGCCTGCCCCCGTCGGGAATCGAACCCGAGCCTCGCGGTTAGTTGGTGTATATGTATAGGCGTATACGTTAGCCACTCGACCAACGAGGCGGTCAAAATAAAACTAATAATGTTATGTGCTACACTACTACTACTAAAACTAACATACATAACTGTTAGATTAATGGAACGTTCAACTTGTTTGTAGTTATTGAAGTATTCAATAAAATCATTTTACTTTGAAGGTTGTAAATCAGTGTTGCCAATGCAAGATTCAAAATTAGTATACTAACAATAACTAATGTTATGAGCTAAACTACATGACCCCCCATGTAGAGTATGTACTTATTATCGTTGGTGGAATTCCATTGTATACATACTTTTTCCAGGAAAACGCTTCTTTTTTTCCACTATACACCCCATTCAATACTTCATGTCACGCTATAGCCAACTAGTTTCACTTTTCACAGCATTATTAGGGCTTCATAACTAAAAAGTCTGTTTTAATTTAACGTTCAGTTCCTGTTTGGTTGTAACTTATATACTAGGGTGATCCAAAAGTTCTAAGCCCGACCAAGGAAATGAAAGAAAAGTGGGTCTAAATTTATTTTTATTTTTCGACATGGTCTCCATCTAGCTCAACACACTTCTTCCACCTGACCTGGAACTTGTTTATCCCCTCGAAAAAAAAGATTCCGGAAGGTCGGCGAAATAGTCGTTTACTGCGACTATCACCTCAACTTTGGTCAAAAATTTTTTCACCTTTTTCGGTGTAGGAGAGTCTGATCTTTTCCACTGTTTGGATTGTTGCTTTGATTCAGGAGTATGGTGGTGAATCCAGCTTTCATCCATGGTAACAAATCTAGACAAAAAGTACTCGGGATCAGTCTCAAAAAGTTCTAAACAGTCTCTCGAAATTGTGTATCGAACTCGTTTTTGTTCAGCTGAAAGCAACCTCGGGACCCAGCGAGCAGAAACCGTATGGAACCCCAACTTTTCCGTTATTATGTGTTGCACCCGGTCTTAACTAATGTTTGTTATCTCAGCTATCTTACCAATGGTCAAACGTCGGTCACCCAGTACGAGATCACAAATTTTATCGATGTTTTCTTTCGTGGTAGAGGATGTAAGCCTTCCACTCCTAGGATCATCTTTAATGCTCTCACGACCGCGCTTTAACTTAGCTATCCACTTCTTGACACTGGAATACGCATCGTATCGGGAGCAGACTCCCCCAAAGTGCTCACCATATCTTGATGGATGTCTTTTGGTGATAGACCTTTTTATTGAGGTTTAATGACTGCACGGTGTTCAATTTTCTCCATTATTGAAAATTGCGTCAGATTTCTTCAAACATATAACCACAGAAAATTTATATTGTGCTGTATTGGAATGAAACTGCGCCCAATAAATCAATATGACACATACTAACAATGACGGTAGATTTAAAAAGATGTCATAGCTCCATGTAGGTTAGGCCACGAACTTTTGGATCCACCCTCATATTATATAGTATGTAGGGTATGGGGTGTATAATGGAAAACTACAAGCGTTTGCCTGGAAGAAGTGTGTATGACCCAAGTAATTTGAATTATTTGATGAGACACTAGAGCATTTTCTTTCAGTAATAATCTGTAGCTTCATGGTGATGACCAAGAAGCTATAGATTGTGACTGGAAGCTACACTACTAACAAAGAAGTTCCAAAAATTGCTAACTCTCTCTAGTGTGCTGACCTCTCTCTTGTTTTGACTTTATTCATTGACTTCACAATACTCCCTTAAAGATTACATTAGATAGAGTCAGCTGTATTTGGAAATGTCATCAGTCCTTTATAGCCTATAAGCTTCTTGGTAATGACATTACTTTTACTTTTTTTTTAAATAGGCATAGCTATAATATACATACATACATATATACATACATATCTCCCTAAGTTCCTTACGGGGTAGGCAAAGAGTATCGAGTGCCAGACCCCACGATTCAGACAAAACCTGTCTGGTTTCCTTCACGTTGATTACCCTTTTCATACTTACCTCTTTTTGGGATAGGTTGCGCAGCTCCAAGAACATTATCCTTCAGGCTGTATTAAGTGACATAAACACTGATATGTTGAGACATTGGATAGCTGTGCATCGGAATCAGAACCATCTTTGACTGATTTACAAGTACATAAGTAAATCTAGATATTTACTATTTCTGTTTTTAAATTTAATTTGTACATTTTTATTGTTTTACTGTAATTGTGAAAAAACATTTGTGATTTATGGGTATTTTTTTGCCTGCAATAAAACTTATTATTATTATTATTACTTACGCCGATTTCGGAGACTCTTAATACCACCCTCGGATAGTATCCAAGTAATCTTATCTCCACGATAATTTTCCTGAATCAGGCGTTACTTTGCGGAAATACATTATGACAGATGAAAAATAAGCCTTTATTTTGCAAATTCCGCGTAAGCAGTGTAACTGTTGAGGCAAATAATCCTACAAACGACACAGAATGTGACAAGCCTAACTGACGATCCCAATACCCACCTTCGCGACCAGAACACGAATATAGGAAGAGCTCGGGAAACAATATAAATTGTCACGTTCTTTACAAGTGACAACCCTGCCTAAAATTCCCACCTCCCACCTCCGCGACCAGATCACAAATAGAGTCCGAACAGGGGAAACAAAACCACTTGCCACGTCCTTCGCCAACTTTGTCGAGTGGCTAGCGTACACGCCTAACTACAGTACGATTCACGAAAGTTGACCACAAATGGCGGCCGTCTGCGCTTGTACACTCACTCAGTCTTGACGCATTGCGTCCCCCCCGCACACCGCACCTCCAAAGGGACCTAAAATATGACTTCTGCGCAGTGGTCAACTCTCGTGAATCGTACTGTACACTGACCAACCGCGAGGCTCGGGCTCGATTCTAGGGGTTGGCATATTTGCGTCAGCATTAGCGTCAACAACCAGGAGAAATAGGAGGCCTATCCCGGCTTTAAGTTGGCAATGCACAATTACCACATTTAATGTCTTCAGGCGGCGTGAATTTCTTACCGTCAGGAAATCCGTCTGCTTGTTTTCCTATATCATACAAAAAATGTGTTAAAAGTAGCTTACGTAATTTGCCAAAAATAATGGTGCCAAAATTCAACATTTTCAATTTCAAACTATTGTAATTTTATTATGGTTTAATTTTGTAGAAAATCTCACATCGCTTTGTGAATTTCAATCCAATGCTAATTTACGAGTTAAAGTACTTTAAGTGATACAAAATAATTATGTATTTATGATCATTAATGTTTTAATTTTATAAACAAAATTGAAAACCAATATGGAGTACTGTATAATGAGTGTTATGTAACACGGTGCAGTGGAAATTGTATTGTTGACATTATGGAACATTTAAAATAATTCGAATAAACCACTAAGCCTTAAAGTTAAACGCAGCATGAAATATGACAATACATTATTTGTTTATTGTATAAGCACAGGTGTTCATCACTCTCATGTTCTGGTTTGGAGTGTAGTATGTTCGCCAGATAACGTAGTCTGATTAAATAATTGGAACTATTACGACTAAAGACAGGATTATATGCAACATAAAAAGCTTGAATTATGCACAAAAACTGACAGAATATGCAACATTAAATGAGTATTTTTATATTTCATTCTCTTAGATTGAAGTTTATTGTTATTAAAAACTTGTTTTAAGTTTTACTTTATTAAGTACCTATGTATCTTTATATTTTTTAATAAAATAAAAAAAATATTAAGTTTTATATTAACGTCAACAATCAAAGCAGTAACATGCATAATACGTGGGAGGAAGGAGTACGAGGGTCAAACTGAAAGTTCTTAGAAAATCAAAAACTAAGCATTCTAGCAAGTTATTAGTTTTATTATAACTTTTCAAAATAGCGTCCATTTACATCAATAAATCGCTGCATTCGATGGAACCATTGAGAAAAGCACCTTGCCCACTCGGCCTTAGGGGTCTCTTCGACGGCGTTTTGTAACGCAGCCACTGCTTCTTCGGCGTCCATAAAATGTTTTCCTCGAAGTTTTTCTTTTATTTTCGGGAATAAATAAAATCGCAGGGTGCGAGGTCGGGGTTATATGGCGGGTGACCCAGTAATTCCACGTCTGAGGTCAACAAATAGTCGATCGTTTGCCTTTCGGTGTGCGACGAGGCATTGTCGTGATGAAGGAGGATCCTGCTGCGAGGTCGTTTCTCTCGAACTTTTTCCAAGACAAGTGGCAAACAGTTGTTAGTGTACCACTCTGCATTAACCGTTTTCTGATCCTCTAAGACAACTGTCGCGTAATGACCTGTCTTTCCGAAGAACGAGGCCACCATCTTTTTTCCAACACTTCGACCTCTCTTCACTTTAGTTGGCAACTCTTCGGAAGGAAACACCCACTGAGCAGACTGTCTTTTGGTTTCCGGATCATAACAGTAAATCCAGCTTTCGTCACCCGTTAGTATGTCGAACACAGCATTTGAGTCACCTCCGTTAAATTTTTGGATCATTTCTCGGCACCAATCAACACGGCGGAGTTTTTGAGCCTCGGTCAAATTATGCGGTATCCAGCGGGCACAAAGCTTCCTGACCGCTAAATGTTCATGGAGGATTTTGTACTTGACTCATACCTATGCCTAGACTTGTCTGAATCTGCTGATAGGTCACTCTTTTGTCAGTCTCTATCATACGCCGCACAACACTGACATTGTCTTCAGTCGTCGCTGTAGAAGGCCGTCCCTCACGCAAATCATCGGTGAGATTAGTTCGACCACGTTTGAATTCATTAAACCGGTTGTAAACTGTTTCACGAGATGGGGCTTCATCGTGAAAAGCCAATCGAAGTCTATCATAACTTTCTTGTTGACTTATATGACATCGAAAGTCATAAAAATCATTGCACGAAAATTTTCTCGGCTTAAATTCATTCTGACGTGCACAGACAATTTTCAATTTGCCGCCAAATCGTAAAACAAATGACAAATGAATGAAATGTATACTCAATATTATTGGTAAAGAGTTCTATTTTCAAAATTTAAACTTATTTTTTTAATATCATGCTTTTAAGTTGCCAGTTCTAAAAACTTTCAGTTTGGCCCTCGTAGTGCGGTAGGTGAGCGCTTCGATTTTTTGTCTCTTTCATTTTATTAACGTGCCTAAACAAAAGACGGCTGCTGAGTGCGCTGCAGTCGAAAAATACTGTAAATTATAGCGATAATATGTATCATCACTAGATCTAAAGAAAAATATGCTATTAGTGCGGAAATTGGCTTAAATATGCAAATGCATGTGCAAATATTCAATTGCATATTGTCTGGTCTCGCATTATGACATTCGTCGAATGTTACCCGATACCACAAGATATATAAAGGTACAGCTGAAGGCAATCTACATACAAATGCGCTCGAAGAACGCACACACAGACATCTGTAACGGACACGATATTGTGAACCAATGTAGACCACCGCGATCGCGAGTGATATCCGCTTGAAATACGCTTATGTAAACTTTTGACGTGACAACGTCTTATAATTCGACGGAGCCAGCTGCACGCACCAAAAAACATGACTCATGCGGCGCTATCTCGCTCTGAGGCGTGCCATTTAAGGCTTAAAGTGCAAGCGAGAGCGCGGAACGAGCCACAAAGAGGCACAATTGGCCTACTTTCTTATGACGTTGTCACGTTCAACTATCGTCAGTAAAACGACTTTACAGACAACCGGTTTTTTTTTCGCAAAAATGGATTTAAAAAACTGCACACATATGTACCTCAACGCCATGACCCTCACGTGATAGACAGAGATTATTAAGTGCTAAATGGCACCATTCTTGCAGTCCTGAGACCTGACGCTGAGTACAATACCAACTGCTCGTCTGCCAGGCAGCTCGTTAGAGGCGAACACAGTAAAAAATAGATCATCACCAATAACTGGTGGTAGAGTGCTATGCAGCAACTTGCCCGGGTAGGATTCCACCGCCGTACCCATTCCTGCCACCATAATGATTCTGTCATGATCCAATCTGGAGTTTAGAGTAGCCGCTAAGCCAAAGCCAATGAGCCAAGAGCCTCCCATTCCGGCCTCAGGTCAGAGATTCAATTTTGTAATAAAATTAATGTTGCCCTGGATTGGATTTGTGCCCGGTTGGCGATACTTTTGCCACCTATGACCATTGTGGGTCTTAGTGCCTTCAGTTAGTCGTAGGTGTGCTGGTTGTGCTTTTTTCTACCTCTTCGGGGATATGGACGTGTAGACACTTTTTAGTAACACATGTATACAAAGTGTAGAAACAATTTTTTGAGGATTGAATGAACTGAAAATACATTTAGGCCAAAATTAATATGTTGGTAACTGGTACAATAACTTCACATTGAATGAAGTAAACGTATAGGACAGGATTGGCATGAGCGATCACTCTAGGTCTGGGGTAGATCAGAGTTAAAATTCATAAGATAATTTCTCAACATCATGCTCATTTTAATCCTGTAAATTACACAAGTGGATCCAACTATACAGTAAGCGAGTTATATTCTTGTATTACAAATTGGATGCTTTAATGTAATTAAATTGAACTTCATTTATTTTATCGAATGATACCTACACTCTAAGCGATTTTTATTAAACCAGTGGTCGATCGTTGGTCAAAATTCGACCATAAAAAATTTCAATTTTATAACAACGCTATCTTAATTTTTCAAGACCAATTACTTTGTTTCCAAACTGTATAGTGCGCCATCTGTGATCTTTTATCGTTATCATCAATAAAATATTGGTTTGTGTGTGTCAAATGTATAGTAGTGTGGGTAATGTTTTATTTATTGACTTAATGTACTTTATAAGCTGTATTATTGAAAAATATTAGCGTTCCGCACTTCTCCTACACATAAACTATAAGTGTGCCAAATTTTATGTTCCTGCGTCCGCGCAATTTTCGTAAAAGGGGTCCAAAGTTTTGGCAACACGTATTATTTGTTTAAATAGCTAATGTGTTGCAAACTAGCCGTTTTTACAACCGTACTCATTCAATACTCATTCTATGTGCAACACTTAAGTTGCACTGCAAAGCTAACTAAACTGAAGCAGCGAATAAGCACACGACTTATCTGATGGTAAGAGATAAGCTTGCCTTAGATACCATAGATGTCATAGGTGCGGACATTAGAAGCAAATATACCGTCTACCGTACCCTTCGGAGCAAAACATTGTAGGGTCATTATGGCGGCAGGAATAGATAAATCGATGGATCTCTCCCAGGACGAGTTGCTGGATAAATTAGTTGGTAATAACATATTTAACCTATGCTTCGATAACGAAGAAGATGGATTATTCTATTGAGCGGACTTGGACCGAAATGGGTCAAACGGATATTATTATTTATTCTTTCTATTAACTTCGACGTATCTTTCGAAAAAAACTATATGTGAGTGATTGGGGCAACATTTATAGCATATAAATATTTCCCCCGTTTTGGTCCGGGCTTCTTTGCAGAATAGACCATCTGCCTTCCTGTCAGGCAGCTCGTAAAAGGCGAGCATAGTCTTACCGTCAATAACACCGTGACATCTGACTAGGTGGTACAGTTTCGCAGCGACTCACCCGGATTGGTACCACCGCCTTATCGCCATAACGTCATGATTCTTCCGGTTTGGAGGGTAAGGTAGCCGGTAAACTTACTTTTGCTCGAGGCCTAACATCCCAGCCTCAGGTAGGCAAAGCACCTTTATTACCACCTTTGGTGTCTCTAGGCGGCGTCTTTGGTGTCTTACTCTCAGGAAATCCGTCTGCTTGTTTGTCTTCTAATATCATAAAAAAAGTATTATATCTTGCTACAAGATTTGGGACGCAGTTCACAGTAATTCGTCCATTCTCCTTTTTCAACGATGCATTGTTGTTTAATGATTACACAATAAGTGTTTCAATGTTACTGCTGCAGTCTAAGAATAAATAGCTGCAAAATAATCTGCAACATAGCTACTTTATAACACGCAAGCTAGTTTAGTACCGCCTCCATTTCATACATTCTTTACATGTATTGCCAGACCTAACTATAGAAATAATTACCGTGGATTACTTAATTGTCTGCGGGTCTGGGTTCTTTATGTACCTCCATTTATGTATTTATCTTTGCAACCAAATTGTGGCTTGGTGTTTTGGCTATACTTTGTATGATTATCGGTGCTATAAATTTGATCGTGCTTTTCAGCGCGACCTTTTTGATAACTGGATTTGATGTCATTCCTAAGATCACTTATTTCTTAACGAGTGTTAGATCCTACTAATATTATAAAAGCAAAAGTTTGTAAGGATGTTTGTATGTTTCACGTTACTCTTTCACGCTTAAATGGCTAAACAGATTTATCTGAAATTTGGAATACAGCTAAATTGTGACCTGGATTAGCATATAGGCTACTTTTAATCGCGATCGGACAATGGGTTCCTGTGAAAACGCGGGCGAAGCCGCAGGCAACAGCTAGTCATCAATATATTTGTTTGTGTGTGTTAAATGCATGGTAGCGTGGGCAATGTTTTATTTATTGATTTAACGTACTTTATAAGAATTATTACTGAAAAATATTAGCGTTCTGCACTTCTCCTACACATAAACTGTAAGTGTGCCAAATTTTATGCTACTGCGTCCGCGTAATTTTTGTATTAAGGGGTCCAAAGTTTTGGCATCACGTATTAATATATAGAGTGTGTATATGTTCAGTTGTTGAACTTGATTGCATATGGTCCCGGGTTTATATCGGGGGTCGGGATGGTTAGCAAGTCTGTTTTCTGGCTAACCATCCGCTTTGGGGACTAATGTAAAGTATAGTGCGAGCAAAGCTGCGGCATAAGGTTAGTTTAACAGAAATAAGTTAATTTGTTACGTAAAATGTTTTTGTATAAATAATATTCCAGTGGGCGTTTTGGGTCGGGTAATGAATGTTTTACGTGATAAGTGGAGTTTAACAGTGATTTAGGATTTAAACGCATCTGTGGGTTTCGTGTTCATTAAAAACATTAAATAAAATTTAGCAATGAAATATGTTGTGGATTAAACATACACATAAAGCATCTGGTGGCTGCATCTGTGTATTTAGCTTCGTTAATAAATTTAAACAATAATAATATGGAAGAACCTCCATGTTTTATAATGTTCGCCATTTACATAATCTATAATTAATACGTGATGCCAAAACTTTGGACCACTTTTTACGAAAATTGCGCTAACGGAGGAGTATGAAGTGTGGCACACTTTTAGTGTTATGTGTAAGAGAAGTGCAGAACTCTAATATTTTTTAATGGTTATGTTTATAAAGTGCATTAATTCAAAAAATAAAACATTACCCACACTACCATGCATTTGAAAAACACTCACAAATTATATATTGACGATAAAGATAAAAAGTCACAGATGGCGCACAAAATAATAAATCTTCCAGTTTGGAAACAAAATAGTTGGTCTTGAGAAATGAAGATGGCTTTTCAATAATTAAAGAACTCAACTAATTAAAAACTACATTTCATTATTGTAGCAGCAAAATTCAAAGACTAACAATACTCGTATATTACCAGAATACAAAGTTAATATTTTATTAACCAGCGCCAAAAATACTTAAGTTTCGTTGCCCAGCACTGAGCAAGTGAGACGGACGATTGGAAGGAGGACCTTGTCATTGTCACCTGTCCCTGGGCAGGTGACAGTGGAGGCAATCCGACCGGTCCTCCGAGGGTGGTTGCAGTTGGTGTGCAGGTGCTTTCAGGGCACGGATGCTTCGGGAAGTATCTGCACATGATCGAGAGATGGGAGGCGACCCCCGCTTGCCACGAGACGCCAGAAGATACGGCGTCCCACACGCTGGGAGAGTGCGTCGCCTTCAAGCAACTTTTTTTTTTTTTTTGAATGACTAAATTGTTGCTAATCTCGCGATTTTATGCAACTTCACCGAGCTTTGTGGGCCGAGCAGTGTGCTCAGCCCGAGAAATCATTATTTAAATGCATGGGGCTGTTACCTACAACGCCAGCACCAAGGGTTGTCTCCCGGGAGACCGTACCTCGACTTGGTGCTGCGCAAGAGAGGACTTCGTCGCCGAGACCGGAGGCGACGGTGTCGTGTAATGTTGTTGTGGTGTGAGTTTGTCGTGTTCCGGTTTGGAGGTGGAGGAAGTAGAGCGTTCGCCACGGTTATTTGGTCCGGAGGGTCCGATAACACGTGGCGGGGTCTTCTATGATTGGGGGGCGCGTTCGCGACCGGTGTGTAGTCACACGCGGAAGCTAACAACGGATTCGGGTGGGCAGCAGTTTTTTCAAAGTAACGTTCGGATAGTTCTTTGAAATGCTGTGCTATTGTGGGTAAATCGAGGTCGCGATGTAGGTCCTCGTTGCGAACGTACCATGGAGCTCCCGTGGCAGTTCGCATGAACCTATTCTGGACAACTTGTAGTTTTTTTAAATGAGTCGGGAAGGTATGCGCGAAGGCTACACTACCGTATGCTAATATGGGTCTGACACACGTTTTGTAAAATGTCACTTTGTTACGAAGTGACATTTTACTGTGTTTATTAATTAGATAGTAGAGACGGCTGAGTACGAACTTAGCCTTGTTCGTGACTCGCGTGATATGCGGTTCGAACGACATATTTTTGTCTAGAGTGATCCCTAGGTATTTTGTTGAATTTTCCCAGGGGATCGCTCTGTCGAACAGTTTGTACGCCTGGACACCACCCGTTCGCTGGGTCTATCACCTCGATTAAAGTACACCGCTGCACTTTTATCAGGGTTCACTTCTATGCGCCACTTCCTGAACCATTTGCCCAGGAGAGTGGCCGCTTTTCTGAGACTATTTCCTATCACTTTACCGCGACGGTGGGTTGAAAATAGAGCCGTGTCGTCCGCGAACAGGGCTAAGTGGACGCGCGGCGGTCTAGGAACGTCATTCCTGTAGATGGCGTATAGTATAGGTGAGAGTACCGAGCCCTGCGGCACTCCCGCCACTAGGAGCCTACTGCTAGACAGAGTTCCCTCTACACGAAATCTGAATTTGCGATTCGACAAGTAGTCTCGTACGATGAGAACTAGTCTGTCTGGCACGCCCATTTCGTAGAGCTTATAGATTAGGCCGTTGTGCCAGACCTTATCGAACGCCTTGGCCACGTCGAAGAATATCGCTCCCGTGTATAAGGGTAGTCGTCTATTCAGGCCATTTAGTATGTGCTCCGTGAGGCGGTGCACCTGATTTGTACATGAATGGGCTGCCCGGAAACCAAATTGCTCATTCATTAACAAATGTTTCTCGGTTACGACCGTCTTAAGGCGGGCGAAGATAAGACACTCGTATATTTTTCCGAGTGAACTAAGAAGACTGATCGGGCGGTAACTACTTGCGAGGTTCCGGGGTTTACCCGGTTTATGAATTCCGATGACGGTGGCCTCTTTCCACTCGTCAGGGAAGGCACTGCCTGCTAGTAATACATTGAAGATGTTTACTAGTAGGTATATGAGTGCGGTAGGAAAGTATTTAATTATCCTATTTGAAATACCGTCAGGCCCCGGGGCCTTTTTATTGTGAAGATTTTTTATAATATCTTTCACTTCGTCGTGGTCGGTGGAGGGTAACGGTTCGCCCTGGGGAGGTTCGGAAGCTCTACGCTCTACGTATTCGTTAACGTTATTTATGTGGATTGGATCACCCGGCTGAGTGGAAACGGTACACTTCGATTGTACGTTGTCTGCTAGGCATTCGGCTTTGTCGGTATCGTCAAACAGGGGAGGTAAATTGGGTCTGACTAGGGGAGGTATGTCTGCTTTCGGGTCGTTTTTTAGAGCTCTCGCCAGTGGCCAGTAGGCCACGTGAGACGGCCAGATCTCGCTGAGAAAGTTATTCCAGCGTTCGTTTTTGTAATCGGCTATGCGCCGCCTTACTTCTCTCTGTAGAGCACGTAACGAACGCCGGTAATCGTCGGATGGGAATCTAACGTAACGACGTTGCGCGGCGTTTTTTCGCTTAGTGAGATTCTTAATGTCGTTAGGGAGGTCTAGTCTATTTTTAAACATGTCCGGGACCGTACTAGACGATGAATCTTCTACGGTCTGGACGTGTCTAGTTAGTAGACTAGTGGCGGACTTTGCTTCCTCGACTGTGTTTATTAGGTCAGGGATTTGTTCGAGGAGCTCGGATTGTAGAGACTGGATATTTGTGTTGAGTTTTTGCCAGTCTACAACCTGTTTGGTTTTAGTTACTACAAGGGATGGATCGTCAGGTCCTAGTTTGAAAACTACGGGCCTGTGATCGGAGTCTAGTTCGTGTAGCACCTCTACGGAGCGTATCTGTAGGGACACGCCGCGTAGCAGTGCTATATCTAATACACTGGGATTGTGATTAATAGAGTGATCGTGATCTACGATAGGATATCTGGTAGGCTCGGAAGGAGCTACCAGGTCGAGGTCTAACCTGTCCGTAAGAAGGTCCAATACGTTGCCGTTGGAGTTGTTCCGCTGGCATCGCCAACGAACATTCTTACAGTTAAGGTCGCCTCCTAGGAAAAGTGATTCGCCCATGTTAAAGAGGTTTTCTAAGTCTCTCTATAACAGAGCTTTGTTGGGGCTAAGATAGGCTGATGCTAGTATGACGGACCTATGTCCGGTCATACCCACCTGACATACTGACACCTCTAGGTTCTCCAGCTGCGGAGGATCTAGGGGTGCTACCTGTAGGCATCTTTTATAATAGATTAGGGTGCCGCCTCTTCGGCCTGATCTATCGTTCCTAACTAAATTATAGTTCGCGAGTTTGGGATCGCGCCTACATGGTTTAAGAAAGGTTTCTTGTACGAGGAGTATGTCTATGTTGTTTGTTGTTACAAACTCCCGTACTTCATTTATTTGCCGAGCTAAGCCGAATGCGTTAAACGACGCTATCGATAGGGCGTACGGTTTTACTCTTCCGATTGTCTCCTATCCATTTAGGTTTTGGGATTGGGAGAATTTCCGGATGGATTTAATCAAGGCCGCGTGCCTTGCAATTATAAAGATGTGACGCTCGGGCGGCGTCACTCTGAGTTCCCGGGCGAAGTCCGATACTTCGTCCGGGTCGATGGCGTAAGCCAGCTCCGTGATGAGGGCGAGGTCGGCCTCGAACTCACTGGGAGCGGCTTGGGTAGGTGGGGGGGAGGCCTTAGGGGCCGTTTTGCGGGGGACCTTTGTAGGCGCCGGAGTCGCCCTTTGGGGTGCGGGAGTAGCCTTGGCTACGGGTTTTTGGACTATGCTTGAAGGCTTAACCCAAGCGTTTGCTGGTGGGGGAGGTGGAGGGCCAAGAGGTAGTGACAGGAGTGCCGGTATCTCCGAGTGAGATGTCGGCTTGCTCGCTGTCTGTTGGCATGGGGCTATGGGGGCCTGGGGTTGTTTATTTTGGCGCGGAGGGCGCGGGCGGGGGGCGCGTTTGCGTCGCTGCGGGGCCTTGGGACATCCGCGATAGTTCGCAGGATGGCCGGCGGTCTCGCAGTTAACGCAGCTAACTGGCTCGGCCGGAGGGGCCAAGCTAAGTTGGTCGCGCTTGGGTCGGGTGCAGTTTTCTGTCCCGTGGTCCCCTAGGCACTTAACGCACCGGGGACGCGCGTTGCAGAATCTGGCGGAATGGCCATAGTTCTGACAGTTGTGACACTGTCCGGGGACGCCGCTGGAGTACGGCTTTTCTATTGATAGGCCGGAGAGGCCGAGAATGCAGGAGATATTAAAAATCGCCTTACCTGCATCTGTATTGTCTAGCACGACAAGTATCATGTCGTACTGTCGTTTACTTCGTGCGTTGTACATTCTGTGTACATTTCGCACGGGGAGGTCTTTGTTATGGAGGTCGGTCTCTATTTCAGAGACCGGAAGCTCCTTTGGGAGGCCGCGGATGACTACGCGCAGTTGTCGTTCGTCTGCAAGGGCGTAAGTATGAAAACTTACGTTCCTCTCTTTGAGGAGGGCCGTGAAGCGGCGATGGTCGGTAGTCGTGGGAACGACTACCTTTATACCTTCGCTCGTGGATCGAGCGTGGGTGTAGTTGATATTTTTGGCGTTAAGCGCCCGGGATAGATAGTTCCACTTCGTCTTATCGTGAACGATAAGTGGTGGAATTTTCGAGCTCGGAGATGTGGACATCTCGACGTCGCTCTGGGAGGCTGGGAGGGTGACGGTCGCCTGAGGGGCGGGCGTCGCTTGGGACGTGGATTTAGATGCCTGAGGGGCAGGGGTAGTGTTGGCTACCGCCTGTCTCTTGACGGCGGGTGGCGGACTCGGCGGGGAGTCGTATGCTCGGGAGAGTTGGGGGGGAGTGGTCGCGCGAGTTTTGCGCTTGCGCGACCGCTTGGATTTCGCGACTTGGACTTCGGTGAAGCCGTCGTCCGAGGCCGATTCTTGAGCAGTGCTCATATACTCGTCCGCCAGAGTGGCGTTCGAGTGGTTGGAGGGGGTTGGGGTGACGTCTCGCGAGGAGACAGCTCTACGCGACGGGGCGGGGGACGAGGTACGAGGCGCGCGCGCGGGCGCGGGGGGTGACGTGGAAGAGTCGGACGCGGCCGGACGCCCGAAGGCCGGCATCAGCGCGTCTACAGCGCGAGAAGGGGGGGGAGCGGGAGCAGAAAAATGTCTCCATTCTTCTGCCAGGTTGGTGACAACAGGGGTGTGTACCTACACAGCCCTACTGTGTGTGTTGGTGTGAGCCTCACGTGACGTTTTTCTTTTTTCGGTGATCTTCCTTCAAGCGTCTTGCGCTGCGGCTGCGACCCGTGAACGGCAGGAACACTCGAACAAAGGAGGACGGACTTTTCCGAAATCGACGGTTAAGTACGGTACCAACACCAAAAAAATGTGAAGAGTGCTTACTACGGCAGGCGAGCGAGCGCTACAGAGCGAACGCTACGACTGCGCGGAGCGAGCGAGTGACGCGCTACGGCAGGCGGGCTAGCACTACGGCCTTAACAAAGGCCGCCGAAACAAAGCGCTAGCGCACGACTGCTCGGAGCGGAGGTCGGGGTGGGAATGTTCGAGAAACAGCGGCGTACTCTCTCAGCGATCGTAGGAGAGGACCTCTCGCTGCCGAGCGTAGTCAACGCCATGCTCGGTAGTGACAGGTCCTGGCAGGCGGTAGTCTCGTTTGCGAAGATGTAATGACAAAATGATGAACAAATGCTAATGTTCAGTTTTTTTATAAAATTAAGATTTTAGTAGTAGGTAGATAATCGAAGAGTTTTTTTTTGTTTGAGAGTGCTAATGTTTGGCTCAATTTAAACAACTTTGAATATTTATTTTTTTATAAATAAATATCCCTGGACAAGTAACACAAATCGAATCTAACCCCAAATTAAGCAAATTATATGCTTGTGTTATAGGTGTTAGTCAACGATACTAATACACAGAAATACTTAAATAGATAAAAGAATATATTTAATAAACACCCAGACCCGGAAATGCACACATCTTAATGTTCTTCACACAAATGCGTGCACCCGTCGGGAATCGAACCCGAGCCTCACAGTTGGTCTGTGTAGTCAGGCGTACACGCTAGCCTATCGACCAACGAGGCGGAGGAGTCATTTTTTAAAGTAAAATTATAAGTTAGGTAGTTTTAAACTATCTTTCCCTAGCATTTAGATCAAGTTGGTGAAACTATAAAAAAGTATCTTCACCGCCATATCCCCGTGGAGGTAGGTTGATGTACTGTCCATATCTAGCCGAAGACATTAAGTCCCATATTTTCCAAAACTTTTGTCTGTAGTTTTTGTTTGAAATTTTTATTTTTCTAAATCTTAGAAAATTACCAGGCAGATTGAAAAATACCTATGGTAAGGGCAAAGCTAATTCTCTAACAACCAAAGCACTAATTGACTCTACAATTAATACAACTTTGTATTTGTCTCCTGCTTAACAAATGTCTAATTGGTTTACATAAAATGAGGGCACAGCTTAAATAAAAAAAAATCTTTAGGATTTTGTTTGGAATTTTTTTAACACTAACTTTAATGAAAGTATACGTCGGGTTTTTGATTACACATTAATTTTGTATCCATGGTCGCCATTTTGAAAATGTTGAAATGAGTGTAATTTCCAAAATACATAATTTTGTTAAAATAAATATGAATACGACATCGATTTTAAAATGTAAGATGCTGGTTTGCTATTTGCAAGCATTTTGAAAATATATGCACCTCCGTATTACAATTCTCCATTATATGGCCAGCTGCCTGTTTTAGGGTACCGTAGCCAAAGGCTAAAAACGGAACCCTTATAGATTCGTCATGTCTATCTATCCGGCCGGGATGTTAGGTCTCGAGCAAAAGTAAGTTTGCCGGCTACCTTACCTTCCGATCCGGTACACGTCAACGGCAAACATTGGACGTTATGGCGACAGGAATAGGTAGGGCTTTGGTACCAATCCGGGCGAGTCGCTTCGAAACTCTACCACCTAGTAAAAGTCAAAAATTATTTTTCATTGAATCCATTAGTGTATTTTATTTTTAAAATGATATCAAGGTCATAACTTTTTTCTAAACTGAATAATTTGCGCGAGAGGACACTCCAAAGTGGTAAAACGTGTGTCGCCCTCCTGTTACTTCTGAAATAAGAGAACGATAAAACTAAAAAAAAATATCTGATGTGCATTACCATAATATAAAGTCCCAACAAAAATTGGTTTGTAATATTTTTTTAATAGGTACTATAACACCAATACTTAAAATAGTTACTTACCTATTAAGAGATGGTGCTGTATAGTTTAGAATCGCGCAATTTGTGGAAGTGACAAACCGCAATCACTGTATAGTGTGCATGAGATAGGAAATTAATGAACTGAAACATTATTTATGTAATGACGATTGTTATCGCGGAACCCTCTTGGGCGAGTCCAACTCGCACTTGATTTGTTTTTTCTTAATCTTCGATTAATTGCGTTAACTATCGCCTTTTTAATTTACAATGTGTTGGATAAAGTGTGATATAGGTTTCGGAAACGGAGGTTTTTTGGGAGATGTTTTATTTATTATTATCATTATTTATTTATCGCCTCTGTGGTCTAGCGGTTCAGTTGTTGGACTTGACTTCATGAGGTCCCGGGTTCGAATCCCGGGTCGGACAACAAAAAGAAAATTGGATTTTTCCAATTTTCTATTAAAATAAAACGTTGCTCGGGATTGGTAATGTGCCAGGTTGGCGATAGGCTTGCCACCTATCACATTGTGGGACTAAGTGTTTCCGGTTAGTCGTGGGTGCCCTGGTTGTGCCTCTGCCTGCCTCTTCGGGGATATGGCCGTGAAGATATTTTTTTTGTTTTATTTATTTGGCACTCATGCTATCAGGTGGTAGGAAACCATTGCGTCGCGTTCCAAGAGTTTTCTTTGGACACACACTCGGTACATGTTGCCGTCGTTAAAGTAGGCTTCTATGTTATTTACTATGATTTGTATGGATCGCCTCTGTGGTTTAGCGGTCCAGGTAGGATTTGACTTCATGAGGTCCCGGGTTCGGGAAACACAAATAAAAAGTATTTTTTCCAATTTTGACTGAGTGGCTACTATTTTGTTTAGTACCTACTAGCTGCCCGTCCCAGCTTCGCACGAGTGGAAGGTTCTATGTTACTATACACATAAACCTTCCTCTTGAATCATTGGGTGATGTAAAAACCGCATCAGAATCTGTTGCGTAGTTTTAAAGATTTGATCATTCTTAAAACATACAGTGGAAAGCGACTTTATTTTATCTATGTAGTGAATAAATAATAAAAATATGATAATATAAGAAAAAATATGTAGTGAATCTGGTCGCCTCTGTGGTCTAGCGGTCCGGGTGTTGGACATAACTGCATGAGGTCTCGGGTTCGAATCCCGGGTCGGCCAACGGAAAGAAAATTGGATTTTTCCAATTTCCTAGTAAAAAAAAATGTTGGTCGGGATTGGAAATGTGCCCGATTGGCGATATGCTTGCCACCTATCACATTATGGGACTTAGTGTCTTCGGCTAGTCGTGGGTGCCATAGTTGTGCCTCTGCCTACCCCTTCGGGGATATGGGCATGAAGACTTTTTTTTTATGTAGTGAATAGCTGAGCCGACAGGCGTTGTCCTGTCTTAACTATGAATATTGATTTTTATTTTCTATGTGAGTCTTTATCTAACAACAACTACTACAACAAAATATGGTCCATCATTGAATGCTTAATGCAATGACCTGCAGAAATAATCTTTTTTTTTATGTTATAGGAAGGCAAACAAGCAGACGGATTTCTTGATGGTAAGAAATTCACGGCCCCTAGATACACCAAAGATGGTAATAGTGCGTTGCCAACCTGAGGTCAGGATGTTAGGCCTCGAGCAAAAGTAAGTTTACCCTCCGAGCCTGAACATATAATGACGTTATGGCGGCAGGAATAGGTAAGGCGGTGGCACCAATCCGGGCGAGTCGCTGCCTAACTCTGCCACCTAGTCAGATGTCGCGGTGTTAGTGATGATAAGCCTATGCTCGCCTTTAACGAGCTGCCTGGCAAGAAAGGCAGATGGTCTATTCTGCGAAGGAACTCGGACCAAAACGGGGAAAACCTTCTTTCTCTTCAAAGTAAATCTTTACTTGATTCAAAATTAATACCCATTTCTTTTGGTCATCGCATGACGCCTGAATGTATAGACCAATTTTCCTAATTATCTTTTTGATGAATTGGTTCTTGTCAGGAGAACATTCTTATAAAAGAAAATAGTAATGAGTTCAGCCGAACATTAGGGAATGTATGAAAACTTAACGAATGCATAAATTTTAAATAACTGATAAAGATTGACATAAAAAGCGCTGGGCATATCATTTAACATAGATGAGTCGGTTGATAAATAATGTGTTCCTGTATGGTTTTAAAACGAAACCGGCAGTATTAAGTTCGTCACGTCAACTAGTTTTTAATAAGATAAGTAAAGTAAGTAAGTAAGTATCTTCATGCCCATATCCCCGAAGAAGTAGACAGGGGCACAATCAGGGCATCTACAACTAGCTGAAGACATTAAGTCCCACAATGTGATAGGTGGCAAGCCTATCACCAACCGGACATTCATCCAATCCCAAGCAATGTTTTTTTATTGGAAAACTGGAAAACCCAGTTTTATTTTTTGTTTTCCGACCCGGGAATCGAACCCGGAACTTCGTGCAGTCAAGTCCAACAACTAGACTGCTAAACTACAGAGGCGACATTTTTTTTTAAATTTAATTAGATGATTTGAATGTTTAGATATTTTTAAAATTCATTGAATATAATAGTCTTTATTTACTTAAATCTAAAAGTTTAGTTCCTTATACTAGAACTCTCGGGTTATTTTCTTAACGTACTCGTTCGATATATCCTTCGTTATATGAATAATGCAGTTTTACCTCGTCTATGTTAAACTTACTCCTATTAAACTTTATTTTTCAAACATTTATTTGTAAGTAGGTAAGCACGATTTAAAGTGCGAAATCGGGAAACCAGCGTACCCACGGACAGATTGCAATGAAGTAGGGACTGCACTACGGAATATCGAAGTTTAAAATGTCGATGTATTTATAACGTTTATCAGTACAATGTACGTGAATTTCAAAATACTCTACGACGAAGTATTGATTTGAGAATGTTCATAATCTCGATGTACAGAACTTCGAAAATTGCTTTTTTTTACAGTAGAGGAGGCAAACTAGCAAGTGGGTCACCTGATGGAAAGTGATCACCTCTGTCCACGGACATCCGCAACACCGGGAGTATCACAGATGCGTTGCCGACCTTTAAGGAATGAGTACGCTCTTTTCTTGGAGGTTCCTAAGTGACGAAGTATAGCATGACGAACGTTTGATGTCGATGTGGGTAGGTACACCCGGCAGTATTGTTAAAACTGTTAAGAGATCACGATAGGTACAATTCGGTAGCAAAATATAAAAAAATAAAATAATTAACCTTAATTAGAATATAAATTAAGAAAAATAAAATAAAAGTGCAGTCAAAATTCGGGTACAATTCGACACGGTCCGATTTGGACACGGTTTCATTATTTCGATAATTTTCGAGAAACTTTACCACAGCTGACTTTCGTATGGGCGTGAACTTGTTTGTATTTTTTTCATGCTACAGACTTCATTTACAAGACCCCAGATTACTACCACAAAGAAGATTTATTGGCGTTGAAGCGACATGTCTAACAGAAGATGATTTGCCTCACGTGATTTAAAAAAAAAAAAAAAACGCACGAACAAATAGCAAATAAACTTTAAAATCCGGTTGTCACGGTTAGCAACTAATATAGAACTAAACACATGGATAGTTTTGAACTTCGAAATTGATTTCCAAGCCCCAACTCTCCGGCACTGTCAGTTTCCCGGAATGTGTTGTGTTTTAAAGTGTGTGAAGTGAAAAACCCATCAATCTTCTGTAACAGGGCCGGCCGCTTTAACTAATGACTAGTACTGAGAATACTAAATGAATCTAATTCACCAACTGGATTCGACAGCCTACGTTTCAGCTATTGTAAAGCTCAGTCTGGATTAAAAGGGATTCAGTATTAGGTACCGCAATAATCTATACCTTCTATATAGCTTAGTCCACCCAAAGCCAATACTTTCTACAATGTGTGCCAATACTTTGTTGTTTTTTTACTGGTTTTTTTAAGAAAATTACGCCAATGGGTATGAAAGGAGAATGGCGGGCTTCCATACATATATAATATAATTGAAATTGATTTATGAGTTAAGATCAATTTATGGTGGATTAAGGATAGCTTGGAAAAAAATATGTAAAAAAAACAAGTACAGTAACAGTAACAAAAAAGTAAAGTAAGGTAAGTCCCCCCGTGTTGGTCCGGGCTCCTTTGTAGAATAGACCATCCACCTTCCTGCCCAGCAGCTCGTCAACGGCTAGCATTGGCTTACCTTCACTAGCACCGTGACATCCTACTATGTGATAGAGTTTCGCAGCGATTTGCCCGGATTAATACCACCGCCTTACCTATTCCTGCCGCTATAATGCACCTATAGTAATCGCATCACGTCCGAATCGTTGAACTAGTTTCGAATTTTTTTGTTGTATTATTCTCAGGATATGGTTCACAAAAAAATGAAGATTCAATGGACAACCTCTGCCGGCTCAGCTGGTTAATTATAATTATAAATTACTGTAGTATACTTATCAGATGCACTACCAAAACTTATGTACTTTTTTACCTTTTCAAGTACATTATCAAACAAAATTCACCGGTCGCGTCTGTCTGTTCGCGAAGAACCCAAAAAACATTAAAGAGATTTCCGTACAATTTTCACCGCTAGCTAAAGTGATTCCCAAGAATGGTTTAAATGTTTAATTAATTAGGGTTTTGGGTAAATATGTTTAAGTAAGACGATAATTATATTCAACATGCCCGTCGGGAGCTTTCACCGAAAGTGCTACCAGAAACTTTAGTTCTAGAACAAAATAATATATGACCGTATTATTCCCTTTAGTACATGAATATATTTTATAAGAATAACATATTAATATGTTGTTAAAAATAGCACATACATACATAAATATAGCAAATGTGTCGTCACGTAATTTAACACTTCTGCACTAATACATAAGCTACGTTATTTCTTTTAAAAATAAAAATTTGTCCTACCGTGCGTGTCCAGAACTGGCTACTTGTAAATATTCCTAGTCTTAGGTGTATTGTTTGTGCCTTTACCACTCTCTTCGAGGATCAGTGCGTGAAGACAATTTATGAATCGGGTCAAACATGAAGAAGACCTACTTTTTAAGACTTCACTAATGAGGTCGCCAAAATGCAACTTTGTTCTATTTCCATATAAACTACAGACTACAAGCTTTTCTTAAGCAGCTTTGAAAAAACATCTATTTGATTAGCCTGCAAAAAGCGAGCACAGATATGTCTATCGTTATTACCTAAATAGTAGTTTTGCAATGGTTTGCCTAGATTGAACTTCAACTCATCACGACCTATCTGCCGTCCTATAGTCAGTGTTTTTTTTTTAATGATATTGGAAGGCAAACAAGCAGACGGATTTCCTGGTGTTAAGAAATTTACGCCGCCTAGAGACACCAAAGATGGTAATGGTGCGTTGCCAACCTGACGCCGGGATGTTAGGCCTCGAGAAAAAGTAAGTCTACCGGCTACCTTACCCTCCGAACCGGAACACGCAATGACGTTATGGCGGCAGGAATAGGTAAGGCGGTGGTACCAATCCGGGCGAGTCGCTGCCAAACTCTACCACCTAGTCGGATGTCACGGTGTTAGTGATGATAAGCCTATGCTTGCCATTTTAAGAGCTGCTTGGCAAGGAAGGCAGATGGTCTATTCTACAAAGGAGCTCGGACCAACACGGGGAAGGAGTCCGGACCAACACGGGGAAAATGTTATTAAAGTATTGCGGAAGACAATGGAGGTGATGATACACACACTCGTGCAAAATGGTCAACATTACAGCTTTAGCTCGGCATCACATCATCAACAAGTTAGGTGTCTACAGCAGGTGACAATTGTTGCTTACTATCTATCCATCATCATATCTTTCTGATTTTACATTCGAATAATATAAAAAAAATCTTAATTCATTTTATTTTATTTTCAGATTAAATGTTAAAGAAGGTTCTCATGAAGCGAAAAACCTGGAAAATTGCAGGGAAATGGAAAAAACAATACTTTATTTATACAAACTGAGCGGGTGGAATAAAGCTCTCCGGGACAGCTAGTACTCAATATATCTCTAGATATATGCTAGGACTAACGTTACATAGAATGAGCAAGACACTGATTGAGATCCAGGCATGTCGTCAGCAACATCTAATCAGTATGAGTTATTTTAAAAAGTAATCCAGCTCTTTCCACTGAAGTACAAGTTTTTGATAGGTAAGGTAATTTCAAACATTTGGTAGCAAATGTTTGACTAGAATTCGGAATTGTATTATCAATGTAACACCTATTACCAATAAAATTAATACCAAAACAATGATGTCTATTAATATAGGTTATATACTCAACAGTTTAAAATATATTTCTGAACATTTACTCTAATAACTTAAAAGACTGTCTAAAAACCTGACTGATGTGGTAAGATCAGAGCTATATTTATATTACATTATTACATTATATATATATTTATATTACCCAAATATACCCAATATATTTACCCAAATATATTAAATGCTTGTAACATGCAAAGAACAGCCCACTGTTCGCATTTAGTAAGCAGCAATATATTAATATGGCACTTTTATCCACCAAGCTTGTATCTTCTGGTACCTAGGTATGTATCTAGATTTAATTACTGCTTGCTACTTTGACTCACACACGAACATGTGTTTTTGTATGTACAAGTATATGTTTTATACTAGGTAATAGTGCGTTTGGCAACCTGCAGCATACCACTTCGATTAGTACCACCGCTTTACTCATTCCTGCTGCAATAGTGTCAGCACTCGTCATTGATGGATACCCGATAGATAGCACATGCGGCTTTAAATCCTGGTTATATGTCAATCGCCAGTAACTTAAATGGTGATATTTACCTTTTACAATCAAGAAAGTCGCCTGCTGTTCGCTTAAAAATATCTTAGTGCCGTTCGAAAAATAAAAAACAGTATCTTAAAATATATTTTAAAATTCACAAAACTTCGTTTTAACAATGAAGTCGAATTCAGCTTCATTACGAAACTCGTGATTAGTTCTACCGTCGTCGTGAAGCTCACTCAAACAATTTAACTAAACGTACTCGTTGTGTCTTCCATCTTTTAAGTATCTTCACGCCCATATCTCCGAAGAGGTAGGCAGAGCACAATCAGGGTGCCCACGACTATCCGAAGATACTAAGTCCCACAATGTGATAGGTGGCAAGTCTATCGCCAACCGGGCACGTATCCTATCCCGAGCAACATTTTTTTTATTACAAAATTGGAAAAACAAAATTTTCTTTAGTTGCCTGACCCGGGATTTGAACCCGTGACCTCATGTAGTCAAGTCCAACCACTGAACCGCTAGACCACATATGCGATCTATCTTTTAACTTCAAACGATATTTTGTTAGACCGAAAGGGAAACGTGGTTGATGACATTATACATGTCATTCATTCGGGTCTCGTGGTGGCTGTCAATCTTTCAAGAGGCTACCTCGCCCGACTTAATTGCGATATAAAAGTGTCATGCTTTTCATGTTATTAACGGCCAATATTAATAATGTGTCTCAATCTAATGGATTTCAAGCAATCTAGATAGCTGCGTATCCGAAGGCCTATCCCATACCTAACTGCCATATTTATCCAGTCCACAGATATGTTATTGGCAAGCGATAACATAAAAATGGATCAAAATATCAATCTTGGACAGCGAGTTTTGGATTAGTATTGATTATTAATATTGGCCGTATGTGAACAAAAAAGTTGGTCCACGTGGGCCAAATGGCCCACCACCCTGTGTGCGCTCCTCGTGTCCTCTCTTAGATAGAGAGGGGTAATGAGGAGCACCCACCCTGGTCCGTATTGGTTTCACCGGGGCCCCAGCTCGACCCTAGTTACTTAGCTCCCACGCATCTAGGCTCAGACCCTTGAGGAGAAGGAATATGCTATCCAGCACAACTACTTTCAATGCAAATTATTTCAAAATCTAGCGTAACTGCAGTTGGAAGTCGCAAACGAAGGTCATACACGCTGGATGTACCGTATTTTAAGATAAATTGGTAAGTATTCGTAAAGGTATCTATGTTGCAGAGCTACAGATCTGGCATCAAACCCAAAATACTTTTTTTTAGGAGCTTCCGTTGAGTATGTTACGTAAACAATACTAGTTTTGCAAAAATCAAATATAACAAAATTTATCCGCTTCAATAACCCATATCTGTATTTTAAGATTTACTTACCCTATGCATAACATCAGTTTAAAAAAAAAGTATCTTCACGCCCATATCCCCTAAGAGGTAGGCAGAGGCACAACCAGGGCACCCACGACTAACCGAAGACACTAAGTCCCACAATGTGACAGGTGGCAAGCCTATCGCCAACCGGGCACATTTCCAATCCCGACAAACATTTTTTTTATTAGAAAATTGGAAAAATCCAATTTTCGTTTTGTTGGCCGACCCGGGATTCGAACCCGGGACCTCATGCAGTCAAGTTCAAAACCTGGACCGCTAGACCACAGAGGCAATCAGTTCAAAATAATGTTTATTTACAAAGATGTTTTTCATAAACATGATATTTATTTGATGAATCCTTATTGAAATACACACATAATTCATCAAAAGTATTTAACAGAATAAAAATTATTAATTTGCGAAACGCGTGTTAAAAAGAATGTTACAAATTTGTAAGCAATTCAACATGTTCAAGATGAAACATACTCCTCGGTAATCAAGATTACTTTTATGGTACAATAATTGTCACCAATAGTTTATAACGTATGCTTCACAACTTTTCCATCCCCATGCATCTTCTTTCTGCAATCTCTAACAAAAATTGCAATCTCGCTTTATCGCATATTGTCTATGTCATAAAAACTTCACCCGCACTAATACAACCACCGAAGACATAGAAGGCCGATAATTACCACCAAATCAAAAAATGTAGCCAGTTTAAACGAACGTAAAGTAAAAAGATGAAAAAAACTCTTAAGAGCCACAGCTGTAGAGAATAAAAAAAAGCCAATAACGTCCAACGGCCCATTAACGCTCTCCCTCTAATTGAAACCTTTGCTCCATAACCTCTTACTGATTTAAGCTCAATAGCGGGTTGGTTATCTTCCTTTCCCACACTAGAGCATGTTTTATATTTAAAAAATTCTTGGAGGTATTCTTTTAACCGTACACAGGCTGTTTGGCTGGCCTGCGTCCAGTCTGGGTGTGATACTTAAAGTTTAAATTTTTCATTATTATAAACAGCTTTCTGACTACTTCCTAACAATCTAATTGTTGATTTCGTTAGGTAGAGTTTGGAAGAAGAAAGAAAGAGTTTAACGAAAGTTTTTGTCCCCTAATTTCTGGGGATGTTATTTTATGGTAAAACTATGTATATATCTGTAGTTGTATCAAATTTCAGTAAAATCGACATAGCAGTTTAAGCTGTAAATGCATATTAGACAGACTTAATTTCGCATATATAGTATATACTCGTAAGATATATACATATTTCCGCCGTGTTAGGCGTTTATGTTAATTCCTTGATGGCTGGCCGGTCATTGTCAGTCTTTCATGTGGTACCATATAAATAGCCCTAAATAGGTGGTAGCTAGGTATGTATTCAAGATATGTCAAAAGTAGCCAACAAAAAAAGGTAATTAAAAAATCATAACTTATGTTATGTTTTTAATATTTATAATATTAACGTTATGTTTTTAATTACCACTTTTTTATGAAGTGTTTTATCAGTCACAACTAGATAATAAAATGTTCTGTCATCTCACTTGAATTGTTAACACTGCCTTTCTTATTCCTGGGGCCATAACTTGAATTCTTGTCGCTGTCGCATTTTGTGTTAAAGGGTAGAACAGTCAGTAGACCATTAGATAGCAACAAGACGTAATATCTATTACGATATAATAACTTTTGTCTCTTACCATCAAGAGAGCCGTCAGCTTGTTCGCTATCTTATAACATAAAAAACCATGAGCTGTTTCATGTCTGTCTGTAATCAAATTTTGTTTCTTAACATTTGGGACATAAGTTTGCTTCTCGTGACAGTATAACTTCAATGACGTCATTTCAAGTCGATATTGAGGAAGCTATAAAATGAAGATTTATTTTCACCCAAAGCTTTAACGTGGATATTAAACGAAAGGGATTTCGTGCATTATCACAAAGTAGTGGTAGTGTTACAAATACTAATTTCGCGGATAAAAAAGTGATACGATCTCAAAAAAAACTATACAAATACAAATCCATTCAAAGATATTAAATTAAGAATATATTATGGGTGTTAGTTAATGATGATAATGCATATCTAACACCAGAATAAGTGTAATAAGCAATCAGTTACCTAGAAATGTAGATATTTTCACTTTCGTCTAACAATTGCGGCAGGCATTTATGTGAAGAACATCATTCAATAATTACGAATTTAATATACTATTGTTATTGTAAAAAGTATCTTCACGCCCATATCCTCGAAGTGGTAGGCAAAGGCACAACCAGTGAACCCACGACTAGCCGAAGACACTAAATCCCACAATGTGGTGTGATGTGTGAAACGTGGCAAGCCTATCGCCAACCGGGCACACATCCAATCGCGAGCAACATTTTTTTTTTTAAAAATTGGAAAAACAAAATTTTATTTTTGTTGCTCGACCCGGGATTCGAACCCGGGAGCTCATGCAGTCTAGTCCAACACCTGGACCAATAGACCACAGAGGCGATATTTGTATTTTATTTTATTGTATTTTACCATATCAAAATTCCAAGTAGTTGAATTCTGCAATAGTAGGGTTTAAAGCTTTGCAATACCTGTTCCTGCTGTTATAACATCTGTGCTTGCCACCTTCGGATTGACAGCTTAGGATTAGGTGACGTTCTTACCATTAAGAAAAAAGTCTAATTTTAAGTAATTTTATGAAAAAAAGGTTCTCAAATCATCTGTGTTTTTGTATATCACGCGATAGTTCGGCCAACAATGAATACATATTGATTGATCTTTTATTAAATAGTAGATCATTTATAGTTTGTCCAATTCAATTTGGTAAAGATAAGACTAACAGTTTAAAAAAAGCTGTTATGAATCAATCCTTCACAACGGAGTTTTATTAGAAATTTTAAAACAATTTTGCGTTGCCTAACCCAGGAACCGAACGACTACACTACAATACAGAGGTAAATTAATATAGCATTCTGCTAAACTCGTCAACAAAACTAAGGCCTTAATTCGAAAATGACGTAGAATTCGCTCTCCCAGCCCTGTAACGCGATCTGCTGCAGATTTTCCATCCGACCGTCCGTTTTAAAAGGAAATAAATTTGGAAGATTTCCGAAATTCTCTGAATTCTAATAGAACTTATCTTTCTTATAAAGGAAAGATAATAGGATTAGGTCTTTGTTGCTCGCCTTAATTTTTTGTCGAGTAAAGATATTTCCACTCTTTTGAATGTACATAATAAGGTCCTAAAAGATAAGGGAGTTGCAAGTATTTTAATGTCAAGATTATGTTGTATTTGGTCCCGGAATGGAATGTACTTTGAATTTCATTATATACTTACTTTTACTTAAATTAAAATGAAACATGAAAACTGAATTCTATAAATTGCTACTTATATGTAATTATTTTAATTATAATTTATATAATTTCCCCGTGCTGGTCCGGGATCCTTTGCAGAATAAACCATCTGCTTTCCTGCCAGGCAGCTCGTAAAAGCCGAGCATAGGCTTACCGTCACTAAAACCGTGACAGCTGACTAGGTGGTAGAGTTTCTCAGCGACTCACCCGGATTGGTACCACCGCCTTACTTATTAGTGCCGCCACAACGTCATGACGTGGTTCCGGTTCGGAGGGTAAGGTAGCCGGTAAACTTACTTTTATGTGAGGCCTCAGGTTACCAACGCACCATTTGTGTCTCCTTTGGTGTCTCCAGACGGCGTGAATTTCTCAACATCAGGAAATCCGTAGGCTTGTTTGCCTTTCATTATCATAAAAAAAATGTACCTCACATAAGCCTGAGTAAAGTTTAAGAAAAGTGAGGTAGTAAGATTTGTTTTTCAATGTTATGAAATGTCAGTTATTTGTTCATATAAAAAAAAATCAGATATATGTTTTGGTATCAAGAAAATACACCTTGACGTTATTATAAATAAAAGCTTTCGAATTCGACGAATTATCGACGTTGAATTATATTAAAATAACAGACGGCTTTCCAGCCCCACGTAACTTTTACCATGTACAAATACAATGCATATGAAGTAGTATCCAAAGTACTTGGAATAAAGATTATTTGGAGAAGGTGTTTTTGTATCAGAAATTTTATTCTAGCATAATTATTTTTAAGAGAAGAAAATGAATTCCTGAATTCATGAATTTTTTTGGTAGTCGCATTACAGTTAAACGGATGGAGAAATAACTTTGCTATTCTTTTTGTTCTGTTAATTATTAACAGGAGCAAAATATTCTAAAAAAAGTTTAAGTTATTTTTTTTTAATAAAATAAATGTATCTGGACAAGTTACACAAATTGAATCTAACCCCAAAGTAAGCTAATTATATGCTTGTGTTATGGGTGTTAGTCAACGATTCTAATACATAGAAATACCTGCCCCCATCCTGAACCCGAGCCTCGCGGTTGGTCGGCGTAAATAGGCATGTAAGCTAGCCACTCGACCAACGAAGTTAAGACAGGAAAAAGTGCGTCGGGTCAGCTACTTGTTTATACCTATTAACATCATACATTGGAAGATATTAAGAGCAAATAAAATATGATAAAACACGCAGCACCTAGACATCATGGATTTAAATGTTGCTACTGAAATTCTGCAATCGTAATCAGACTTCGTCTGTAAAGAATATTTACGGTATTCATACAAACTTCCGTCTCTCCTTAAGGTTATATTTGAAAAAAATAGTATATGTTTGAATTTAGGTCTTTTAATATAAGCACATCAAATGTTATTAAAATTGGTTCAGTAATCCAGCGGTGAAAGCGTAGCATTTAGACAGACTTTCGCATTACACAGTAGTAAGAATGAGTACCTAATTTGGCTAGGTTAAATTTCACAACACAAAACTTTTTCGCAGGCAAATAAATACGTGCTTAATATTTTAGATGTGAAAATTTTACGAGTTACCTTGCGGAAGCAGTCAGTTTTTAATCTAACTATCGTGCACAGAGACGTTAATTATCTTTAAACATTATTTTTTATATAAAATTGGGACTATATTAGAGAATCTAAGTTAATTGACGTTTCTTAGTGCAGCCGTGAGAGTCCAATGATATTAGAGACTAGAAGGCAAATTAATGCAGGATTAAGGCAGGATATCGTAAGATTATGATACTCGTATCTAATCAAGCAAGTTAAAGAATTCCGACAGCAACAACGATTATTCCCTATTTCTTAAAGCTGTTTTATTAGTACTGTTATTTATCAAAGTCAAGCCGCGTCTTTGTAAAGCGCAGTATCTTACGCGTTTCGTTTTTTTTGTTGTGTGATGACTCAAACATTTTTAATAACCCTTCACAAAACTTACTTAAAATAAAATAAAAAACTGTCTAAGTCTATTGTCTCAAAAGTTATGATGCCAAGACAGACACACACTCACAGCACTTCGAACTTATAATACTTACCTCAATATTTCCCAAAGTATCTTCACGCCCTTATTCCCGAAGAGGTGCCTACATCTTCGGGTGCAGAGGCACAACCAGGGCACCCACGACTAGCTGAAGACACTAAGTCCCATATTGTGATATGTGGCAAGCCTATCGGCAACAATCGGCCAATTTCGAGCAACGTTTTTTTTTATTAGAAAATTGGAAAAATCCAATTTTCTTTGTGTTGTCTGACCCATGATTCGAACCCAGGATCTCAAGCAGTCAAGTCCAAAAACTGAACCGCTAGACCACAGAGGCGATAACACAGGAGTTAAAAATAATATTATGATTTCACACATAATTTTACAGCTATCCGTGTTGAAGCGATTACCAAATCATCAGGTAGAAAGTTAAATCCATCCCTTTTCCCTAAAATACATACCATATCCAATTATTGTAACTTGACGTTACCATTTCTTGATATAAATTGTACCTTTACGTCAGATCGCGTGAACATGGCGATAGAAAAGAAGGTGAATCAAGTATTCATAAAACGCCAGCGCTAGGAATTGGATAAAGTGTAAGATGTATTGGCTAATCCAGTGTGGCTTCTCAGGGGTGAACTCAGCGACATAACTTATACACAAAGACAAATAATTTATATCCCAAATACGTCACACATATGAATTTAATTTTGTTTTATTTGGCTGAATTTGAAAGCAGCAGTAGTAAAACGCAGATAGTTGTGGTAAGTAGTTACCGGGGAGTTTATTTTACTGTTTCTTTTCCTCACTAGATAGGGCTGGAAATTATGGTTGTGTACCAAAGATAGAATAAAATTGAAGGAGGGGCTAGCGTGTACGTCTGACACTCTGACAGCCGTATTCAAAAGTTTACTTAGCTAAGTAATAAAAAAACGCTGCGCTAAATACGACATTTAGCTATGCGTTTCTTACGTCAAGTTATGAACAATACTTAGTTCAATATCAGTTCTAAGTATTGTTCATGAATTGTTGGCTGGAGGTAAGAAACGCATAGCTAAATATCGTACTTCAGACAGCGTTTTTTCACTATTTAGTCTAGTAAGCTTCTTAAATAAGGGTGTAAGTCTACCAACTAACCCAGACTACAGTTTCTGACGGGGCAGGTATTTTTGTGATGAATATTTATATGTTTGCACTTCCGGATCTGGGTGTTTATTAAATTTATTCTGGTATTTTATTTTATTTATTAATCGTTGACAAACTACACCAACCAACCACGAGGCTAGGGTTGGATTCCCGACGGGGGCAGGCATTTGTATGATGAACATTTAGATGTTTGTATTTTCCGGGTCTGAGTGTTTATTAAATTTATTTTGGTATCTATGTAATATATATATCTATGTATTGAAAATGTATTGAATGTTGACTAACACCCATAACACAAGCATATGATTTGCTTACTTTGGGGTTAGGTTCAATTTGTATGACTTGTCCAGGGATATTTATTTATTTATTTGCTTAACGGAAATTTAAAAAAGTATGTATAAATCCAATTCTACCAGGTGCTGAATGTCGATTCATAAGCATACAATTTGCTAACATTAGGGTTAGATTAAACTTGTGTAACTTTTCCAGGGACATTTATAATTACTTATTAATATTGTTAAATAAGGTTGAAACTTGTAACAAAATAAGTTATTTATTTCAAATATTAAAACCCATCATAACATTTCAATTGTGGAAAATTTATTACATATTAACACACCACCCTGTACCATTTATGTTGGTATGCTTCAATATTTTTGTTACAACTGATCATAAATAAATATTTTCTTTCGATACAATTTCATTTTATTATAACTTATGTGTGCCGACTGTTCCTGTTACTGTTTTTTTTATCGTAGTTAGCTTTGTTTGAAACCATAAATTGTTTTGTTTGCACCTATTAAAACGTCGAAGAATGTTTTTCCTTCAGGATGTGATGACACCATCGAGTTATTTTTGCCCCGTATTTCCATTTTCATTAATTTTTCCCCTGTTGGTCCGGGCTTTTTTGAAAAATAGAGTAACTGCCTTCCTGCTAGGCAGCTCGAAAGCAGCGAGTATAGGCTTACCGTCACTAATACCGTGACTACTGATTAGGTGGTAGAGTCTCGCAGGGACTCGCGATTATAGATTGGTATCATCGCCTTGCCTATTCCTGCCGCCATAATGTCAGTGATTGCTGTTGACGTGTTCCAGTTGTGAGAATGAAATAGCTAATATACTTACTTTTGCTTGAGGCCTAACATCCCGGGCTCAGGTTGACAACGCACCATTACCGCCTTTGGTGTCTCTAGGTGACCTGATTTTCTTACCATCAGGAAATCCGTCTGCTTGTTTGCCTTCCAATACCATAAAATAAAATGGTATCTCATCATCTATAAAAATAATCTATATAGAAGAATCATCTTATCTATAAAAAGAATTACAGCACTACTTAAATTTTTACTTTAGCTACCATGCCCATGCACCGCAGGTGTTAGAAACGTAGAACAATCACAGGTACTTGCACTCTTGGCTTCAGGGACGACTACAACACCACGTCTATGGTATTTATAGTATCGATTGTCTCCGATCAATAGAAGAGGCCCTTGCTTGTTCGTTATATTATAATATAAAAAATGATATACAAAGCTAGTACCCAGCTTAAAACACTTCCAGCTAATTCCTAGTAAGGAAGTCAATTATTTGTACGTTTGACAAATAGTAAAAAATATCTTCACGCCCATATATCGAAAATGTAGGCAGTTACAGCCAGGACACCTATGCCTAGCCGAAAACACTAAGTCCCGCTATGTAAAATGATGCAGGCCAACCTAACACATTCAACGGGAAATGTATTTTTTTATAAAAACAATTAAAAAACAGACCATACCCGGGACCACGACCGGGGAAATTAAAAAATCTTTTTCTAGTATGTAAGAGATATAGAAGAGTGAAGATATTAGAATATGGAGTAAAGATAACATATAATTAGTAAATCCTTTTTGGTCAATACACATTTTTACAAGCTGCCCAGTGTTATTAGGTAGATCACCTTGTTTATGTTAATTTTTATGTTAATTGCCTTCTGTACCTGATTATATTTAGTTCCTCTGTAGTCTAGCGGTCCGATGAAGAACATGCCTCCATGAGGCCCGGGTTCCATTGCCGGGTCAGAACAACAAGAAAAAATTGTGTTTTTTCCATTTTCAAATGAAAACAATGTTGCCCAGGACATGTGCCCGGTTGGCAATAGGCTTGCCGTCTGTCACTTTATGGGACTAAGCGTCTTCAGCTAGTCTTGAGTGCTCTAATTGTATCTCTGCCGTCCTCTAAGGGAATATGGGCGTGAAGATACTTTACTTTATTTGTGCTTCTGTATTTTGTATACGTAGATAATTCTCCCAGCAACAGCTAGGTTTACATTAATTCACCAACGTAAAGAAATAGATTCTATACAAATTCGTGGAAGCCTCAATTTTTCCGCCCCGAAACGTTTGTTAATTAAGATATAAATTATGAAAGATAATTTGGGATAAGCGCAACAAAAATTAATTAGCACTCCCCAGCGTGAATTTATTTTGAATAGATGTTTTATTCCTCTGTAGGTTTTAAATATGAAAGTGGTCGAACTTTTTTTTAAAAATCAAAAACGTTTAGTAAAAAAAACGGGCGGTACCTATCATGAGAGAATTAAAAAAAAGTAAGTATCTTCACGCCTATATCCCCGAATAAATAGGCAGAGGCACAACTAGGGCACCCACGACTAGCCGAAGACACTAAGTCCCACAATGTGATAGGTGGCAAGCCTATCGCCAACCGGGCACATATCAATACCCGAGCAACGTTTTCTTTTTAAATTAGAAAAATGTAAAAACCCAATTTTCTTTTTTTGCCCGACCCGGGAATCGAGCCTGGAACCTCATGAAGTCAGAATTGTAGTCGAAAAAAAATCAAGCTAGCGTAAAAGCTTCTTTTTTAAGATATTGGAACAAGTAGACGGATTTCCTGATGGTAAGAAATTCACGCCGCCTAGAGACAACAGAGGGGGTAATGTTGCGTTGCCAACATGAGTCCGTGAGGTTAGGCCTTAAGTAAAAGTAAGTTTACCGGCTACCTCACCCTCCAAACCGGAACATGTCATGACGTTATGGCGGCAGGTATAGGTAAGGCGGTGGTACCAATCCGGGTGAGTCGCTGCGAAACTCTACCACCTAGTCAGATGTCACGGTGCTAGGGACGGTAAACCTATGCTCGCCTTTTACGAGCTGCCTGGCAGCACGGCAGATGGTCTATCTATTGTTTTAGTCAACCAAATGTTTGGTCGACCATAATAAACGGTTTGAAATAAGTAAATAATTAGCTCCTCAAAAATTGAAGAATTAGATCAAAAAAATAGAAATGTGGTGTCGTGGAAAACCAGGCAGGAACGAAGTTCCTTGGGCTAATGTAGAATCGACACAATTCATGAGTATATATACTATGCATTGGCGGGGTGGAGTGAGGGAGAATGAGATAGGTAATCACTACTCACTTGTGTATACGACTGTCGCGCCCGCGCACGTCTCATTTAACGGTTTTATTCAACGATTTTATCTTACGGTTTTTACTATCATATTTTTTTCAGTTCGGTCTCGAAGCAAAATCCCTAACTTCTCCAAGCCTGCTATAAGGAACTTCGTTCCAATGATAACCAAAGTAGGAAACTCACTTATACGTTTGTCATAAAAATGTTACGGTTGTATTTGGAGATATCAAATGTCTTTTATTTATTTATATTTTATTTTAATCAGTCATTAAGTACTATACTTTATTTATTAATTTAGAATTTCAGAACTTAGTTTATTTTCAGATTTAAATGTTTTTTTAATTTGTTAAATGTATTATAACGCTTCTTAGGATATTTTTTATAGACAGATTCTCAGTGCTCTATAAAGTAGGTGTACCAAAAGTGCCCGCCCGATCTAACACTGTACAAATGCATTATAGTCAAACAGGAAGCCTTATACAAGCTTTTGATATGTCGACCATACAAACTAGGTGCCAAAATGTTTTCGACATGCGGTTCGCTTCGAAGGTAAAGTGTCCTCAGGGCATTAACGATCAGTCGTCCGGAAGTAATTTGCAGTCGCTAGTTGCTCAGTGCATGGTCCCTGTTCCTGTCTACTGGTGTAATTAATTATACTACTACGGAAATGTTGAACATCTATGTTTGCACTGTTCACACTATTACAGGTTTTTGTGATTTTGAGGATGTAGCATTAGTCGACAAAAATGTCACAATTTAAAACACTTGCGTTTAAATACAGACTTCGAACGAATCGCTGTGCAGCAACTTGTTCGGGTAGGGATCATCCCTTACCTTTTTCTCTGATTGTTTATTTCATATATATCATGGAGCAGTTGTGACATGTCTATTTAGTACAAAAATCTACCACCAGATCGAAACGCGGCTTACATACTGGGAAGATTGTTGGGGGGATTGATGGGGTTTGTCTTTTTTTTTTCAAATAAAGTACTTATACATTATTATTAAATATTAAAATATAAGATTAACAAATCCCAGGATGTTGGGTCTATTGTGCAAGTCTATCGAGTACCCTTACCTTCGGACTGGAAAATGACAGTCATTATGGCCACACAATTAAATAAGATAGTTGGTCACACACATACAAGTTACTGTAACGCACTCTACCAGGTCTCTAGTTGGTAATGATCTATTTTTCAAAACTTCAAAAATATTTATTCACGTAGATCTATACAAATATTCTTGTGACGCGTCTTTATAATTTTAAAACTACCACCGGATCGGAACGAGGCCACTCACTGAGAAGATCCGGCGAAAAGAACTCAGCGGGCTTGTCTTTTTTAGCTTTTACTTCCCTCTTACGAGCTGCCTAATAGAGAAATACATGGACTATTCTACTCAGCGGATCCAGAACAATACGGGTGTAATATTAAGTTAGTATGTAAATATATTCTAGTTCATATCCCCGAAGAGGTAGGCAGAAGCACAGCCGGGGCATCTTTGACTAGCCAAAGACAATAAGTCCCACAATGTAATAAAGTAGCAAGCCTATTACCAACCAGACACATATCCCATCCCGGACAACTTTTTTTCATTAGAAAATTTGAAATAGCCATCTCGTTTTTTTATTTCCCGATATTAATCTGTATTTAATAGTGATTGCGTTAAAGCCTGGTGAAGTTGAAAAAACCGCGAGGTTGGCAACACAATGGTCATTCAAAAAATAAAAGTAATTGCTTTATTTTTAATGCTTATGAAATGTAATATGAAAGCGTTGGTCATCCTATTAATATTATAAATGAGAAAGTTTGTATGTATATATGTATGGATGTTTGTTACTCTTTCACGCAAAAACTACAAAGCTGATTACGATGAAATTTGATATGTAGGTAGCTGAAGTCCCAGAATAACATATAGGCTACTTTTTATCCCGGAGTTCCCGCGGGATTGGGACTTACGCAGGTGAAACCGCGGGGCGCAGCTAGTATATGCATATTTGTATGTTACTTATATTGAAATAAATATGTAGCTCTTTTCAAAAACACCAAGATCCGAGTATTTCTATTATCCGCAAATAAAGACTGCGATATTTATTTTATATTAATCTTACAAAATAATACTCTGTAATGTATAGCGTAAATCGCGGTATAAGAACCAGATGGACGTATCTACATTTTGTAAATTTTACAGGAGAGCAAAAATATTGCGGGAATTCCTCACTTCAAACTTTACTAGCTTATTAACAGAGATAGTAAACAGTTGACGATAAAAAAAATATTGATATGTTGTCCTACTATTGGAGCATTATACAATAAAAAACATTTTTTGTTTATAATGCTTACAAAGATACTATCATTATTTTTTTGAAGATAGCGTATCTTCTGGTTCATCATCATCATCTGGTTCTTATACCGCGAAATAGTATAGGCAGTACATTTTTTGTATGTAGCCAGTTGCCACATAAATAATAAAGACGTAAAATATTCCCTGAAAAAGTTTTACAATCACTTAAACGATCCGTTTTTGAGTGGCTGTAACGTGAAGTTGGAAGGGTATGCACCCTTATCCTTTTTCCTATTAGTCAAGGTGTTCCCCATAATCACGAGATAATCTATACAACTATTTATAATATTAATTATCTTGAGTTAAATACAGAGCTTTGTTTAACCAAGCCGAACTAATTCATTGCGACTCTAATTAAAGCTTACCAGACGACACAGATTCATATTGTAATTAGACTCGAAATGAATTATTATTATCTATTCATAGGAATAATACTGATGGTTTACTTTTAGCACTTCTTTTGCAGTCTGTAAAGAAAAATGATGAATAGAGCTTTGAAGGCGTATAGTATGGAGTAGTTAGCAGGTACAAAACCAGTCCACAAAGACAGACTTCATACATTTTATGCTATAACACATTTATTTTTAGAACTTAGAACCTTCAATTCATAGGTTATTTGAAAAGGTATTCGTATTATAACAATTACAAAAACCATTCTTTTGTGACAGAAAACAATACTGTATATAGGTACATATAATCCTATTAATGTTATAAATGCGAAAGTATCTATGTCTGTTACTTCTTCACACAAAAACTGCTGAACCGATTTTCATGAAATTTTGCATACACAAAAAGTTCCTGTGGGACCATTAACCGCGCGAGTAACGCCGCGGGTAACAGCTAGTCTTACATATAGAAGTTTCACAAAATATACTAGGCGTAAAGATGTTAAATATTTTTAAAATATGTATTTAATGGTCATAGCTTCCATTTCACTTTAGATATTTTATTTTTCGTGCTTTCCCGCGCTTATGACATTTTTTTATATTTTTCAAATTTAATCGAAAATGAACCCGTTACCTTGATTTCTCTCTCACATGACGTTTCGACAGCACTACAAAGTCGGACATAGAATTTGTGTTAAGAAAGTTCGTTTCTACACATCTAAGATTTTAACTGTGCGTTATTAACCAACGTCACTAGAATATAAAGCCTTTTATTATGTAAGTATGCAAGATACATACAACAATGGCGAGCACTGGCGGAAAAAAAAAACAGAAATTGGTTGAGGCAGTGGTACCTATTCGAACCTTAGGAAAAACTGGGCCACTCGTTTAACTATTTAGATTTCTAGGTTATTATATAAAAGTCGGTAGGGTTGCCAAAACCCATAATCAAAAACCTGAAGGTACCAACCCTAAACATTTACGAATATAATGCCATGGTTGTTCTTATAAATCGCCTGCACCTTATCACATTTGCTCCATTCTTATATTTTACAGACAAGGTTATCCGACGCAACGATCACAGAACACGCGAGTTGAGATTGTCTGGTGCTCTTTATTTCAGGTTTTATTATATTATAAATTTAAAATAAAACAATCACATAAACAATTCTTTGTTCCTGTTGGTGTCTTCGTTGATGTACTTACTTACTCTAAACGATTGGAACACTGCAACTCGAGAAATTTTGGCAAAAGGCAGACTTGTTTTGCTCTTTTAAAGTTATCTTAATTATACCCATTGGTTGCCTATTGTTTAAATCGATCGACATGAGAGCGCTACGGAACAATGAGATCCAAGAAAGAGTGGGATTGAAAGAAAGCGTTAATATTAAAATGTGAAAGGGCACGCTTCACTGGTTCGGTCATGTGGAAAGAATGACAGGTAAAAGATTGACAAAGCAGATATATAATGCGAATGTGGATGGATGTAGGTACCCTGGGAGACCGAGGTTGACATTCTACGGTCAGATCATTCGGATATTATCTGAGGGTGGTGTCAAGAGTCTCTGAAACCGGTGTATTTGTATGAAGAAAGTTAAACAGGTTTGTCAGGGTCGTGAGGTCTGGCACTCGATACTCTCTGCCTACCTCGTAATGGACTTGGTGTTAAGATAAGTATGTGTGTGTGTTTACCGGAGCTGCCAGGTATATCAGGTGTATCGATGCAAGTTACTGTTACTTGATCAGATAAGAGAAAAAATATATTTATGAACATATTATAGCGAGCATTTTGGTATAGGGTTGTCTACAAAAATATCGAAAAAATGAAGAAACATGTATAACAAAATATTTTAAAATATTATGTATGTTTAAGCAACTTATCTGTAATATATTGCTAATGTAGCAAATTTATTATAAATATGTTTCATTATATTATCAGCTCAGTATAGTTGGATGTAGATTTGATCCTCTACTTTCTAAAACAAAAAAAAAGTTTATTTCCACACTTAAAATACAGTTGGATATCTACAAGTTTTATTAAAGAAGTGTTTCACACAAAGGAATTCCACTCAGTATCGACGAAAGAAAGTATAAACTGTAACTATTTACTTTATTCGATTCACTTATAACTTACGTTCAACCCTTTTGATCTCCTGCCAACTTTCCGTATAAAGAAAACTACAACTCAGAGCCCATAAACAAGGTTAAAACGTTCCAAAAACGTTTGTACTTTTGTCAACGCAAATATTTGTAACTTGGAATTGTCATCTTTAACTCGTATTGTAAATATTTATCCTTTAATATATTGAAGAGTCAGTGGAATAACATTTAGCAACAGGAAAATATTTTTCTTAATATGTCAGTAAACAACAACCTATCATATTAAATTGCTGTTTAGGATTTCACCAATACATATACATACATATCTTCACGCCAAGTCCCTTGCGTGATAGGCAGAGAGTATCGAGTTACAGACCTCACGATCCTGACAAAGCTGTCTGGCTTCCTTCACATTCATTACCCTTTTCATACAATCACACCGGTTTCGGAGACCTTTGACACCACCCTCGGATAATTCGAGTGATCTGATCGTGGAATGTCAAACTTGGTCTCCCCGGGTACCTACATCCATCCATATTCGCATTGAACATCTACTTTGTCAATCTTTTATCTGTCATTCTTTCCACATGACCGAACCAGCGGATTTCACCAATCTATGCGCAAAACGAAATATTCAAAAGTAAATTAATTTTAATAAAATTCGAAAATATGATTCCAGACTTCTAATTGTATGGTATATGGTAGTGAACTCTCCTGATAATTAGAGAAAATCATCACCTTTACAGAACATGGTTGTTATTGAAGTGCCGTTGTCTTGTGGCTGGTATCTTAGGCTACGTGTTCAAGTCTACCGGCTGCTACAGGAATAAAAAAGTAATTAGTCATTATACCCCCCGTGTTGGTCCAGGCTCCTTTGTAGAATAGACCATCTGCCTTCCTGTGCCAGGCAGCTCGTAAAAGGCGAGCATAGGCTTGCCGTCACTAACACCGTGACATCTGACTAGGTGGTAGATTTTCGCGGCGACTCACCCGGATTGGTACCACCGCCTTACCTATTCCCGCCGCCATAACGTCATAACGTGTTCCGTTTCGGAGGGTAAGGTAGCCGATAAACTTACTTTTGCTCGAGGCCTAACATCCCGGCCTCTGGTTGGCAACGCACCATTACCACCTATGGTGTTTCAAGGCGGCGGGAATTTCTTACAGTCAGGAAATCCGTCTGCTTGTTTGCCTTCCAATGTCATAAAAAAACTTGTCATAACTTTATTCTTCAAAGTCTAATTGCTAGTTATGATATGTTTAATATTTGTCTTTGTTAGAGCAATCTTAAAAAGAGTGAAAACAAATCGGATTTTCAAACCATATAACAATTTCTTTGACCATTAGTCTCCTATTATAGCTAAGGGCTGGATAGTCTGTTCAGTAACATCTAGAGTAAATATATTGCAATGAAAATTCCAATCCAATTCGGTTTCAGGAAAGATCTGTTTCCTGAAAAAAACAATTTTTGCCTTTAGCAGACTATTTGGTACTAATCTGCTAGGAAAATACTCGTCTGTGATTGTTTTCTTCACATTTATAAGGTTTTTATAAGAGAAGTCAGCGAACAAGCACCCATGTTCTCATGCTCTCTTGCTGTCAAGAGATAACCGAGGCCTATAGACACACCAGTTGTCACTTGTCGCTGTCCTGTAGCCGGAATGCTACGCCTATTGTGAAATTCTCCTCATTAGCCTATCCTATAGCCGGAACAAGACAGTCATGATGGCAACCGGAATAGGTATTGCTGTGGAGCCCTACCTGGTCAAGTTGCTAAATAGAACTATACCACAAGTGGTCTTGTTAGCGATTACTTATATTTAAACCAATGCTCGCCAGAGAGGCAGATGATATGTTCTACTCAGCTTACCCGGACTAACACGGGAAAAAGGTTTTTGATCCAGTTTAATATCCCCTCTTGTAGCAAAACCTGAGAGAAGAGACTAGTGTTCCGGATGATTCCGGATTCCGTCATTTTAGGCTCCAACCATTTCAGCTACTGAGGATTCAACTCCTAAAGAGAATTTTTAAATCCTTTCTTACCTATAGAGTTATGTGTAAAACTATTTAATGAGTTCGCTTAGTTGAAAAAGCAAACGAGTCTCGAAATAAAAAAGTAAAACATCCCTAAAAGTTCGTTTTTCAAATTCTGTAGGTAGTGTTTTTTTATTTTATTTATTACAAGTGGCCAGTTCCAGGTAACGATTTGAGTTATAAGGCCCGATACGGTATGAGGAGTAAAATCAAGTGTAACACGAAAAGTTGAGGCTTTACGTAGAAAGAGACAAACATATATATCTGTAGGATTGAACGTGTAAAAGAATGAGATGGAATACATTACACAGCGTATCACATTCTCGGGACCTCCTCCTGCGCGATACTTCGTAGTCTCCGTGCAGAAGGAGTCGCTATCTATCAAAATACTGACTATTTGGATCACACTTCTAATGT
>NJDD01003209.1:80500-102412 GCA_002245505.1 Calephelis nemesis
AACATTGTCAATTAGCAAAATACTTATCAGCTCCAGACCGGTTCCCTTATTTTTCGCTAATATCTCGACCATGACAAAATCGACGAATCACGAAGATTGGTGTCACTTTCTGACTTATTCTTACAACTAGAACATCTGTGTTTACCACGGTCATGGTCCAATGACAAAGAAAAGCAGTCAGAGACCTTGCTTACGCTAGAGATGTAACATAATGGTTTAACTCAGGTTGGGAAGCGCTAATATGATATTTGATGTATAGGTGACGTATATTATCGACCATGAGTTATAGCGTGGCAATAAATAAGACGATTTTCCGTATTATGAGGCAACCGCCGTCTATAGACATATTATATGTTACTAGCTGTATTCCCCAATTCATTCGTGTGGAATTTTATAAAAATGTATACTAAAAGTTTCCTAAGTTACTACCTATCTCATCAGCTACCTATCGGTAAAGTCCCGTCAACATCGGTCCTGCTTTTTAAAGATAAGCCTGAACAAATAGACAGACAAAGATTTAAAAAAGATGTACAGATGTAGTAAAAAGTAGTAATTTTAATATTACAAAATTTCATTTATTTGTTTAGATATTATTTTATTTATTTGTGTAGATTAGTGCACCTTTATCGTCGGGCCGTGGCAGTACTGACACCATGGTGGCAGGAATAAAAAGCGACAACTTCCCCTCTTGGATTGCTTTTCAATCCCATAAAAATCCAAGACAATAGCTAGTAGTCTAAATATGACATGTGCTCCATATAAGTGTAAAAGGCAAAATCTATCCGACCCAGTGAGGACAAACTTAAAACAAATTTCCGGTCAGAGCCTCCGCCTCCATATCAAGATTCCTTGTCTTTTCAACTTTTCCAATCATTTTCCCAACGATGCGGGGAAGATATGCAGACTATTCTCAATTTGGATCAATATGTCCCTCACATGAACCCCGAATATTTGATTCTCCAATTTTTCTATTCATTTATTCCACACGTCAACACCAGCAAAATGTAAAAATAGAAAAAGCGAACGCCGCTCAAGTTTCATGGGTTCTGTAGCTTTCTACAGAATAGATTTTTTCTGAAAATACAGCGCTAGTTAACGGTTTCTGAGATTGACATATTCTTTCCGCGTTCCTTTAATATATATGTATTGATGCTTAGCTGACCAAGGAATCTAACTCAAACACAAAGTTTCTTATGTGATAAGATTTTAAAGTAGGTACTTAAAAACCGATGACATGAATGGTGCGTGGAAGAGGGCCGACGCGCGTCTTTGATATTACGCACTGTAGGAAGTCAGCTTTAGAGTTTGTACACATGACTGTCACAGTTTAACACTTTTCCTTAAACCTTTAACAAGGACTTTAAACCATGAGGTCCCGGGTTCGAATCCTGGGTCGGACAACAATAAGAAAATTGGGTTTTTCCAAATTTCTAATAAAAAAACGTTGCTCGGGATTGAATATGTGCCCGGTATTCGGCTGACTAGCCGTGTGGGTATGTAGTGGGTGCCCTGGTTGTGCGTCTGCCTACCTCTTCGGGGATATGGGCGTGAAGATAGGCACTTTACTTTTACTTTAGTATTTTACCTTTAACAACGCGTGTTATAGAAGAGACAAGTAGATTTGAATAATATAATGCGGTGGATATCACAAGTGCCATATCAACTAAGCGCATTGTATAGGGCTAAGGGATTCCCTACACTTTAAGGGCTATATTTCACCGGGACACAAGGCGCAACCAGTAGCGCTACCGTAGTGTCCGTAAGCTACCAAACTAGATACTATACAGACACCAGAGTAGCCACACTACGCAGCGACACTATCAAAATGGCCGTCACTTGCGGCCTGACTTGCGGCTAAGCGAGTGAGACACCAGACAGCGTTATGGTAAGTAGTGGTGGCGTGAACAGCGTGGATGTGCGACCAGTATCATTGTGTGCTGGTCGCGCTGCCAATTTGGTTGCGCAACCAAGTGGACACCAGGTAAGTAACTTTCTATAGAGCTGTATACATTTTGTTGGGCCGCCATGGGACACCATGGACATGGGACACCGTGAAATGTAGCCCTAAGCATGTACAGTACAGAGACAGCGACACCGCCCAGTGCATATCCAGTGTGACATTATTCGAAATTAATTATTAACCTAACTATGTCACCAAATATATCTTTCGACTGTCACATGTGCAAATACAAATTATGATAGATTAAACGAGACATAGTGATAATGCAGTTTAAATTTTATAAACCGTATTCCATTGTGTTACATCCTTTTGTCTATGAAACGGTGTTATTACGGCGAAATGTGATGGTTTTGCAAATTTATGGGTTATGGTTTCACATGGGTATCAATTATTTATCCAACAGGCATCTATCTTTATATAGGTATATAATTCTTCTGTGAGTGTGTATGTCACTGAACTCCTTCTAAACGACTGGACCGATGTCGATGAAACTTTTTGTACGTATTCTAGGGAATTCGAGAATGGTTTAGATTCACAATTTGGTCCACTGGAAAATGTTTTTTTAATTATTTTTTAATAATAAGTAATTGTTGATTTTAGAATGTTTCACATTGGATCCGTCAGACTGCGCTACTGTCTAAGCATTAAAGTCAAGCGATACGAAGTTTGCTGGGTCAGCTAGTATACACATAAAAATAAATTCCCATTTTGTCATGTTGTAGCTTGGATTAACACACAGGATAGTTTTTTCCCCAAAAATGTGCCTGTGTAATCATTAACCAAGAAGGCAACAACTAGTTTTTAATAAATAAATTTGGATTAAAAATCGCAACGATACCTTATCACCGATTAATACATTTAAATTATGTTAATATTAATTAACAACAATAATGTATGGTTAATATTGTATGTATAAACAACATTAAAAAATAAAATAAAAAAAATAAAAAGTGTTACGTATACACGTCGTACTCTTACGAGTATTTCGTTGCTATGAGTACATCGATGAGGAAAGCTACCAGCAATAGGCATTGTTAGGTAAAGATTTTATTATTTAGACCACTTGCCAGTAGGGTTACTCCCGAAGCTTCATTCATACATTATTGGAAATTGGAATCGAGTAGTTGGCGAATTATTAACATTTAGTTATTAGTAAACAATAAAATATTTTATCCTATCCGTGGAATATATTTGGGACAAAATGTTAATAATCCGCTAATACTGTGTTTTAAAGTACCTAAAGTGACATTTACGATACCAATTTCCAATTCGCACGATATCGAGATTCAATAATAACTCTACTTCATTACAAAAGGTACTTATCATTACAAAATTGTTTGTAAGTTATAATTCAAATTGTACGTTTGTGTAGTCGAAACGCTACAGGCGGTTCCTTTCAAACAAATATTGTACCGATAGTCGCAAATTAAAATGAAAGTAGAATCGACGGAAATTTTATTTATTGAACTTTATTACCTATTAAACTAATATTTCATAAACGTACGAAAAAAGGTGTAAAATGGGGATTCAGTTTTTTTTAAGGAGAGGATAGGTTTGGTTATAAGAAAATAATGACAGATGTAAACATATTGAAAAAAAACGGGTTGCATTCCGGGAGTGCTGGCAGAAGTGAAAATTTGAATATTGACGTTGTGCATTTTTGATGTTTTGGAATGGTTAGGGAATAATTTTGCACGATTTGCTTTAATTATCAGTATGAAAGTACTATTATTTATGCACAAATACTATTTTCATATCAATAACCTGCGTTTGGCAGACTACGTGCTAGGAGTGTCGTCATATTATCTGTATAACGAACATTGCTATTTGCTCGTCTACATTAGGTTAAGATGGCCTGTAATGGTAAGGTAAGTTTGTTAATAAATAAAAAAATAAAATAAGAACCAACTTTACGGAACTCTAAAATATTGTCATCAGTAACATACTTTTATTTAACGAAAAGGTCTTCATAAATGATTTCTCCAAAAAACTATGAGCACTACTTCCCGTTTTGGAGATTATCATTTGTTACCTTCAGCCTCGCGAATTCACATGACAGGTACACTTTGTCTTTTTTATCATTTTGGTCAGTAGTGTCAAAGATTACCACAACAATGGAGTTAGGCTACATAAATAATTAAAACTGCTATGACTGTTTGTCGCATTAAAATGTTTAAATTAAACACAAGTAGGTAGGTGGTAGTTCCGCAGTTACTCGTTAGGATTGGTACCACCGCCTTACTTATTCCTGCCGCCATAACGTCATGACGTGTTCCGGTTCGGAGGGTAAGGTAGCCGGTAAACTTACTTTTGCTCGAGGCCTAACATCCCGGCCTCAGGTTGGCAACGCAGCATTACCACCTTTGGTGTCTCTAAGCGGCGGGAATTTCTTACCATCAGGAAATCCGTCTGCTTGTTTGCCTTCCAATGTTTAAAAAAAAAACGTTACGCAAAAGTAAATGGACTTTCCTGCCCACTGGGCCAAGATACGGTATGAATAGCTGTCGGAATACAGAAAAACACAAATACCAAAAAATGCTAGAAATGTGTCTTTAAACCCATTTTTTATCACCTGCAGCTATTTGTTTTTGAATATCTAGATTTAATTCTTTGGAATCGTGCAGTTGTCTGTCCGTTTATTAAAGCTAATCTCGGAAGTAGTAATCGAATTTAAGGGGCATTTGTTGGTACTGGTACTGGTTATATATAATAATGATGCACAGTTTTACAGTTAGGTACTGATATACTAATACCAAAAACCGTAGTAAAATGATCGCAAAATTTGCATAGCATTTGATTAAAATAAAGAATTTTTGTTTTAATTTTTGTGTTTTAAGTTTATTGCTTAAATTTAAATAGATTCTGTACTTCTTATCGTCGGTGCTTGTTGGAATTCCATTCTTGACGCAATTTATTTAGAAACACTTGTACTTTCCGCAATATATTTTATTATTTTTTATTTTTATGATTTAGCCAACCAGTTTCGCTATACGAGCATCATCAGAGCTATATAACAACTATAATAATATATAAGGAGTTGTTATATAGCCCTAATGATGCTTGTGTAGCGAAACCGGTTGGCTAAATTATTAAAATAAAAAATAATAAAATATGTTGTAGAAAGTACAAGTGTTTCTAAATAAATTGCATCTTAAATTTAAAATTAGGAAGTAAGTATGCAATGGTTTTTGACAAGTGTCATAGTGTAGGCATAGGTAGTGTAGGTGGTAAAATGCTGCGCAGCAACTTGTCCTGGTTGGGATCCACTGCCTTAACTATTCTTGATGCCATAATCAAAATGTGCCATTCCGATCTCGAGCGAAGAGTAGATGGTAGACTTGCATAATAGGCTTTATATCCCAGCCACATGATACTGAGACACATTTAACATGTTATGTGGTGTCTGATGGTAGCACGGTTATCTTTTACCATCAGGAAAACCATGTTTGTCCGCTTCTTTAATTACATAAATTTACTTACATAAAATTATATATATATTAATTTTACTTACATAAAATCTTTTTAAGTTTACGATGAAAAGCATAATATGGTACAATGACTGAGTATTTTAACCATTCCCACTAAAGCCTTTGGTCCATGGGCTCATATCGTATTGTTTTAATTTTGATTAGGAAGAAGCTGAAATTGTGTAACTAGTTTTATTTGCTTCCTCCGCGTTCGTAACTAATTGTGACTGGTTAATAATTATCATATTTAAATGTACATTTTAAGCCATAAAATAATTGTTACGGAAAAAGTATTAGGAGATCATAAGTGCCAAGAAGTTCTGGTTCTGAAAATGGAAGAAAAACTTTTTTAGTAACTGGTTACGTAAGGGCAAAAAAATTCTTTGTACGTAACCAGTTACAAAAATTTATTTACGAAAGTGGACGAAGCGCTAAAATCTAGCTCTTTACTCAATATCTTAAAATTATTCCTATGCTCGTCGACCATTGTACCGCAGCTGCTACAAGAGAAGTGTTTTCACTTCTTAAAAAAATAAGAATTTTAATCACCCTTTTTCGCGTTATTATAGAGAAAGTTGTATTCATGTATTTGAACCAATTTCAGCGTATCCAAAACTCGAAAGGATAATGTTTAATCTCCAAATACAGTGTAATAGACATGTTCTTGCAAATGTTTTCGTTCCTTTTGATATCATCCTCTGGCAACGAAATTGAAACCGCTCTTGAACAGAAAATACAAAAAGAAAACGCTGCCGGTCTGTATATACTGTAATCTCATTTTGTAATACAAGTTTGTGACATTTTCTTGTTTACTACTACCACTTTCCGCGACTTCGTTTGTGTGGCAGCTAAGAAGGGTTTTTCCCAACGCTGGATCTCCCGGTAGATTTGCAGATAAAAAGTATACTGTTTTATAAGCGTCTTCTGTATCTATTGGTACATACTTTGTTAGAAGATAACAGTTCGGATGTGAACTGGACGGTTGCAGGTATTTAACAAAGGAAATAATAGTAGAAGGAAAATCGGTATACACTTATTATATTGAATTGAATTATGTATAAGTTTGAAAAATTAAATATTTCATCATATTTAATCTCACAAATAATACTTTTTAACTGGTCAAGGTAAATTATGAAGTGGCCGTACTAGTAGGTATGAATTAATGAATGAATGAATACACTTTATTATGCACCAAGATTTACAAAAAAATACACACTTTTTCACTTATAATAATATTTGACTTAGGTGGACAAAGGCGGTCTTATCGCTTCAGAGCGATCTCTGCCAGATAACCTTAGGGTGAAGGAGACAATTTAAGTTATTTAAAAACTAAGGTAGGGCTTCATAAAAAGTACATTAAATATACATACAAATAATAATAAGCACATAATTATAAAAATACATATATCATACATATATTACCAATAAAGTAATAATAAATTAAATAAATAAATAAAACATTTATACATATATATGTAAATAGTATGATAATAATATACATACATAATGTATGGAATGCACAAACTATAAAGAGAGAGAGAAAAAAAGAAGCAAAACACGATGTTAAGGATATTACTCTAAGTTATATTCTACGTATTTAAATAATATTTTTTTAATAATTTTTTAAAAGACCTTATGGATTCAGCCTTTTTAATCTGTATTGGCAATGAGTTCCAAAGACAATTAGCCTGACACGTAAAAGAAAGGTGGTAATAATTATAGTTTTGGGTTGGCACGCGCAAAGAGAGATTATCCGTCGATCTTAGTTCCTGGAAATCATTTCTCAAAAATTGGAATCTTTCTTTTAAGTACACAGGCGTCCGGGGATCAAATAAAATAGAGTACAGGAGACAAAGAATATGTAGATTCCGACGAAGGCGGATTGGCAGCCACTTGAGTCTTAACCGGTACTCAGAGATATGATCATATTTACGAAGGCCAAATATAAACCTAACGCAAAGATTTTGAAGACGCTCAAGTTTGTTAAATTGCTCATTGGTTAAGTCAGTATAACAAGTATCTGCATAGTCAATTATGGATAGAAGATAATTCAAATAGTCAATAGATAGAATTGGTAGAAAATTACGTAATCTCTTTATTGAATTCCACGCCCTGAAAACCTTTTTGCTAAGCTCTTTTAACTGATGGTTCCACGATAGTGTTTCATCAAAGTAAATACCCAAATTTTTTACCGTTTTCGTGTACGGAATGTGGACACCATCAATTAAAATTTGTGGAGTAAGTATTTGTCCAGTCAATTTTCGGAATAATTTTAGCGCCACCTATAATTATTGCTTGGGATTTACTTGGATTTATGGCTAAACCATATTTTTTACTCCAATCCGCTATTTTGGACAAATCATCATTTAAATTAGAGATAGCAAGAGAAAGGTCATTAATAGCCGCTTGGGTATATAGTTGGAGATCGTCTGCGTACATGTGAGCGATGGAAGACAATTGGTTGGTAATAGAATTAACAAATATTGCAAATAAAAGAGGAGATAAGACACCACCTTGAGGCACACCAACAGAGCAAGCTGACCAATCCGAGCAAATATCCCCCGCCTTAACTCGTTGTCTACGTCCCTCTAAATAACTTTGAAACCAGTTAAGTACTGTTGGAGATATGTTATGAGATCTCGATAGATAGATAGGTAGGTAGCGTACTGAAGTTTCATGGCTTAGCACAGAGTATTAATAGGTATTAGCTATTAGATTAACAAGGTGTACTAGTACATTTTACGGATTTTACGATTATAGTGCCAATCCAAAAGTTTCCGATTAAGCACAAGATTATACCACATAATATACATAATACATAATACTTTCATACTGATAATTAAAGCAATTTGTGCAAAATTATTCCGTAACCATTCCAAAATATCAAAAATGCAAAACGTTAATATTGAAGTTTTCACTTCTGCCAGCACTCCTGGAATGCAACCCGTCTTTTTTTAACAACTTTTTAACTGTCACAGCATAAGTGTTTTACTGACTTAAAATTAAAATATATTATGCATAAACTCAAACAGAATATGGGATAGCGATACGCCTACAGCATCTATGATGTTTATGCGCCACGATTACCTCTTACCATCGCGATCGGGGGAGCTGCGTGCATCTTTGCTGTGTTTTGCCAGATAAAAAAAAAATTGTGTGGTTTTATGAAACCGCGGTAAAAGTGAAACTTGATCTACAACTATAAACTATAGACGGCCATATTGCCTCGGCTGCTCTGACGTCACCGTCACGCGACATGCGACACACAGACCAAACAATTGAGACGATGTAATAAAAATTTCACTTTAATAACATTTTAAAACGTTTAAAATAATGTAAACAATGCTATTGACAGCTTTTCAAAGCAAATAAACCTCTTTCCAAGTTATATCGGAGTTAAGTACTTATTTGTTTCATAAAATGATTACAAACATACGGATCTCCTGATTACACAGTTCATGAAAAGTTGACCAGCAGAATTACTCATATTATTGAACCACGAAAACTTGTTCAGCGTACCATAATTTCGTACGGGCCAGCTGCTGCGATCAAGCAAATTGAGTATAGCTGCCTAAGCACAAACAAAACTTTGTGTTTTGTGTAAAAACATACTCCATGTTAAGATTAAATATTTCTCCGAATAAACTAATCCGGATTTCCCTAAGACCGCGTTTAAATGGATTCTTTAATGTACCTGGCCAAAAGTCGAATAAGATTTATCATGCTCTTACCTTTTGAGTAGGGTTGTGTTTTATTCTGTTATCTTTGCAAATGTGAATGTTTTGTATATTGAATGTGAAAGGTAAATGGAAATATCTCACAAGTACATAAGTCGTTTGGTGGAAGCGGACTTCACTTAACGTGGAAGAAATTTTTCAATAAAGGGTGTCACACATTGCACAGACATTTACGATAAAATATTTATGTCTGATAGTATATCTTTCAATATCGCTCACAATAAACCAACATACAATGGTGGTAATTTTGTTGCGCACTTACTAAACTAATTTTAAATTGTAGCTGTCTTCTTTCGACAAAAGAAACAGAAAGAGACAAGACACTTTTGGTGCTGTCAAATTAGACCGTACACGTCATTGCTACAGACGTTTAATCGATCACTCGGAAAACGTTGATTAAAAAAATTTGATATGTTCGGACTAATCTGACATGTCTAAAACGTTCCATCTCTTTTGTTTTTGTTTCATTTGAAAAAGATAGCATTCATCCAAAATAATTTTAGTTTGTGAACAGCAGAATTACCACAATTGTAAATAATTGAAATGTTATCGTAAACTATCGATAAACCCATACAATAACTAATATGTTAATAATATTGATCTGTAAGATGCTTATGTATATTTTAACTGTGGATAGATGATCAGATATAATTTCGACATCCGGTTTTGTTGCAGATAATTACAGGTGGTATCTAACTTCATAACAGTGAGATCCGAGATAGAGAAGGACTGAAAGAAATAGCATTAAAATGAGAAAGGGCATGCCCTGCCGATTCGTTCATGTGGGAAGAATGGCGGTGGAAAGATTGACAAAGTGAATGTGGATGGATGTAGGGACCCAGAAAGACCTAGATTGGCATTCCTCGTTCGTCGTGTCGTCCGAATTGTGTTATCCGATGGTGGTGTCATGAGTCACTGGAACCGGCGTGTTTGTGTGAAATGGTAATAAGTGTGGAGGAAGCCAGAAAGGTTTGCAATGATCGTAAGATTTGACACTCGATACTTTCTCCCTACCACGCAAGGAGCTTGACGTGAAGATATTTATGTTGTATATCTAACTTTTTCGGAAGGTACCTGAACAGTTTTCAAGGAAATAAATAGCCAACAACCATTCGAATTTTGTAGTGGTAAGAGACAATCGCTGGTCAAAATAGTCAATACCAATATTTAATTGCATCGCAGCTGTCTCTCTCAGTATGTGACCAGCGAGGATAATCTTGATTCTGAATTGCAAGCAAATTAAAAATCGGAATCGAATTTGTGCCATTTTGTACTTTTTAACACAATACTGGTAAATTATTAACATGTAGACCATAATAAACAATAATTCATTACGTCAGATTATTTGAATTTTTCGGAACTCAAAAATTTGATTCCAATTTCTAATTTGCATGAAATCGAGATTCAAGAGTAATCCGACAGGGGAAACTAAAGGCCAAAATAAACATTTCGCCTTTGCAGGTTTAGTATAGTTGATTCCGCTCCTTGCGTGAAGTAAAAAAATATATTTGTCATTACAGATTTCATGTTTCGCCAATCTCCCTAACGAGGAACGCACAGCCACCGACAACCTACAAACACTTTCTCGATAACTCCATGAAAGAAATATCACATCTTGTTTCGACAATAAATCAGGCAGTGCGTACATTTTCATTCCCAATACAGTCACGTCTGCAGCAGTTGTTGACAGACGGCCGATACGTCGGGAGATGGGTTTCTGATGACTACGTACGCCTACTGAATTTGTTTGTTCATTAAAATGTAATGATTTTGATACGTGATGGTCGTATAATGCAATACTTTCAGAATTTACCTTTAAATCAGGAAATAAAATGTTATAGAATTTACGTTGTGTTACTCCCAATACTACTATGAATCTGTAGAAAAGTGATCAAGTTCGAGTCGGACTCTGTCTGTATGTATGTATGCTTATATCTTTAAAACTACGCAACGGATTTTGATGCGGTTTTTTACAATAGGTAGGGTGATTCAAGAGGAAGGTTTGTGTGTATAATTACATGCTTCATATATTAGAGAACCACTTATAATTTCAAGATTTCTAATGCGAAGTCGTAAATAAACATATTTTTTTGCGCTTTCATTGCAAACGCTGGCTGAACTATACGAGATAGATCAAAATAATGTACTAAGTATTGTTTACCCTAAAAAGGTCTACAAAAAAGTTTGCGATGATATATGTTTATCTCTTAGGGATAACTTACAATAACCAATTTTTATCCTTTACTTTTTACGAAAAATAATGGCTCATTTACGAAGCAATTTAAAGCAATACAGCATTAATCCTTATCTAATTAAGTATCTAAAATAAGTTTTACATTTAATATAGAACAATATAGCCCTTTACAGTATGAAAATAAACGAATAGTTTCGGAGATATTACAGGTTTAAAATATAGGGACATCACGGTTGCGGCGGTACCGGCTGGCCGCGGTGCGTGCGCAACGAAGCACGCGCATTTTATCGGAGCTCCCTAGCGAGGAAAATAACAAACTTAATAAACACGTGCTTTTCAGCGCGACATTTTTTATCTAAATTGTATTTACGTTCGTAATTTAATAATCCACACTATTATTATAAAGTTTGTATGCGAAAGTAACTCTGTCTGTCTGTCTGTTACCCCCAACCAATTTTGCTGAAATTTGGTATGTAGATAGTTAGCATTCATGAGAAGCATATTATTTTTTGGAAATTCAACCCCTAAATGGGTTAAAAGGGGTGGCAAAGTGTGTATGAGAAAAATATTTTTATTGCACATTTTTGCATGAAACTTTGAATCAATGCTTTTTAGTACAAATGATAAAATACGTATTTCAGGATTTTTCGAAATTCACCCCCATTGGGGGTTAAAGGGGGTATCTACGTTTCTATGGGAAATTTAATTCTATTGAAATATTTTGTGTGACGCTGAAATAATGGTCTGCAATACAAATTATGAGATACATATCTAAGTGTTTTTTGAAAATCAACCCCTATGAGGGTGAACGGGGGTGGTACAAATTGCTTTGGAAAAATATTTAACAGTACCTAATTTTTACCATAAGTCCATAACAATGAACCACGTACATCAGTTTATCATTAAAGAAAAACACACAAAGAAATTATGATATACATAGTAGCAAAATTGGTGAAAAATCACTACTTCCCTACTAATAATATAAATGCGAAATTAACTCTGTCTGTATGTCTGTTACGCTTTCACGCTTAAACCAGTAAACATATTTGCGTAAAGTAAAAAAAACCTTTAAAAGTAAACAGTAATTTTTTTTTGTTGCCCGGACCGGAAATAGAATTCAAGATCTCAAGAAGTAATTCCGAAGACGGACGGTTAAACCTCAGAGACGATACTTATATTTCTTAAATGTCAAAAATAAAATCTGTAAGAGGTTCCCATAACTTGCTACACAGTTTAATTTAACAGGATTTGCCGAAGTGCAGATAAAACTGTAAACACAATAACGTATTCCTACTATTTATCTGAGGTGAAATTAGAAAAAAGAAAGTGTATGTTCAGTTTTGACGGCAAAATTGCTGAATTGATTTTACTATTTACAAAAAAATAGATGAAACTTTGGATAGCGATATAGGCTACATTTTATCTTAAAATTTTAACGAGTAGTGTTGGAGAGCTAAATATCAAATTAGTATACTATGCGGGCGAAGCCGCGGGTAACAGCTAGTATACTATAAAACAAAGTCCCCCGCCGCATCTGTCTGTCTGTTCGCGATTTACTCTTAAAGTACTGAACGGATTTTCATTCGGTATTCAGCAATAGATAGAACAATTCTTGAGGAAGGTTTTAATGTATAGTAAGTTTGTGTTTTGTACAAACCAATGATTTTACAATGATGTTAGTTCAATATGTCGGCAAAAAATAAGCCGATCGGGAGCTTTCTTCGAAAACGCTTCCAAAACCTTTTGAGTTTTAACATAACAATGTATGGTGGGATTTTTTCTCTTCGATAGATATAAAATAAAGTAAGCTGTGGTATATGTATATCTTTAAAGAATAACCCACAATAACCGTTTTTAGCGTTTACTTAAAACAGTAAAATGAAGGTTTACTTTAGACTATATTTTTAACAATACTGTATTAATCATTAATCAAATAAATCTGTTAGATACGTTATGCGTGTAATTTGGATAAAAAAGTAATTAAGTAAGTATCTTCACGCCCAAATCCCCGAAGAGGTAGGCAGAGGCACAACCAGGGCACCCATGACTAGCCGAAGATACTAAGTCCCACAATGTGATAGGTGGCAAGCCTATCGCCAACCGGGCACAAATCCTATCCTGAGCAACATTTTTTTTTATTAGAAAATTGGAAAAACCCAATTTTCTTTTAGTTGAACGACCCGGGATTCGAACCCGGGACCTGATGTAGTCAAATCCAACAACTGAACCGCTAGACCACACAGGCGATTTGGATCAAAATTGCCTTTTACACTATCAGAAAAAAAATAACAACTAAAGAGTTATCAAAAAGTTGAAATCTCCGAGTGCAAAATCAGAAATCGTTTGAAGCGTAGCAAAGACATGCGCGCTTACTGCATTCCCCCCTTAACTTAACTTGAATAACCGAAGCGAAGTGAAGACGGGCAGCTAGTATTTAATAAGTTGAGATGAGCAAGTAACATTTGCATATACCAAAATACCGAAATATTCACCATTCTTGACAAAAAAAAACTGTGTAATAAGTTTTACATGTCTTTGTGCATGTATATTATATGTTTGCCAGTCAGTCTGTATCATCTATACTTTGGGTCGGATGGACCGATTTCGATGCGTAGTTTTTCGTTTGAAAGCTAACTTGATCATCATAGGTTTTAGCTACATTTATTACACTCACATTTTTTTTTTTAATTTTAGGCTACACAGAATACACAGAATACACCTATTTAGCAAATCTCAAATGTGAAGTTTTTAAATTTATTGAATAAAGTGGGCTACCACACACAGACGACTACCACAGACAGATGGCTACCACAGACACACATGTAAAATTTGTAAGAAAGGTTTTTGTTTTACCCTAATGAACCCTAAAATGAACGTGTAAGTTAAAATTGCTTTATAAAAATTATTATACGTTATCAGTTCCTAAATTTCCCATTGCGGCATAGCTAAAAAATCTTCCTGGATCTCTTGTTGCGATTTTGTTAATATTTAATGCTAAAAGAATATTTCCTTTGAATAAAATCGCCTTCAATGTCAAATTACAGTCTCCAAATTCGTTTTTTTACAAAAACTATTTTTGGAACGGACTACATTAAACCAATTTTCATTAATTTTCTACAATTATTTGTGATAAGGTCCATAAGTGAAAATCGTTCGCTCAAAACGGATACGGGTTTTAAGGACATAGACACTTTCTTTACTAAGTTTGCCCTGGAACCAACAAACATGTGTACTTTGAGTGTCTCGTTAGCCGAAGGGTAAATTTGTCCGACTAATCCTGCCAACAAAGCGTGAGGTTGTGGTTTGATTTCTGATGGGACACCCTCCTTCCCACAAAACAAATGTTATGTGACGTACGTATATGACGACGTATTTTTGAGAAAATTTTTAAAGCTATTAAATCTATTTTAATTAATCTTTACAATTATTTGTGATGGGTAATGGGCCTTCCATTATAAAGAATCGTCCGCTCAAAACGGATATGAACGTAAAGGACATAGACCACTTTCTATACTAAGTTTGCCCTGGAACCAACAAACACTTTGTACTTTGATAGTCTCGTTGGTCGATTGGTAAATTTATACGCTTAAGAAAAGAAAAGAAAGAAAATAAAAAAAAGTTATTTGCGGAATATGAGTGTTACAAAGATGTTACAAAATCATTTAAGCGTTTCAACATAATCTACCAACTTGTGGTGTGCAAATATTTTAATAGGTTTAAATCAAATAACTAATTTTAATTATTTAATTACAATCTACAACACACCGTATTTTGTATTTATTATAAGATTATTTATGAATACAACAATTTTTAGAATGTAAATTAATTTATCCCTGTCTACCGTAAACTACCACCGTTTCCAAACTTAGCCAGACAGGAGAAGAGACGGCGAAACAAACTCCTGCGCACCCAACATTCTGTAATTAAATTAATCATATTAGAATAACTATATTATTCATTCTTATCTGCAAGAAAATCTTAGACACTATATTAATTTTTCTCTAAAAGTAAGTTGAATACCTTTCTTCGAAATCTGCTTAATGGAAGTGATTTGAGATTATCAGGAATTTGGTTTTATATACGAATGGATATGAAATACACATTATTTTTGTAAAATGTTGAGTTTTTGGTTAGGCACATGTAGTTTTTCACTATTTCTAAAATGTGACAAATCTAGCTAACGATCAAACGCAAGGTTTGGGTTTGACACCCGATGGGGAGAAGTGTGTTCATCTATCTATGTATGTGTTTCCAGGCTTAGCTATTTCTTAATTCTATTACGTTACCATTTTAAGAAATCTCATTACTCGTATAGTAGATTTGAGATGAGATTAACTTATGTAAGTCGTCCAGAAATAAAATCCTACCGAAGTCGTAGGCAACCTTACAATTACAAAATATATCGATTTTATCGATATTTTTTTCTGCGTAGGTATTTAATCCTCTGTCCATCTGCTTTTTGAAGTGAAATTTCTTTATCGGAGTTGAAAAAAAATTTAGTGTAACATTTTTTCGTTACGCGTCACATTTTTCCGTTACGCGCCATCTTTGTTCTTATCCCTACCACGCGTGATTTGAAGTATACTTTCTCCAGCGGAGTAGGGATTGGCAATAAGCTTTATTTAACCAATTTCTGTAAAGTTGCATATATAAATTATTGTTTTGAAAAATAACGTCATAAAGAAGGTTCACTTCTTCATTTCTTACGAGTGTACGCTACTACACGCACACTTTTTTTTATCAAGAGTTTCTTCGAAGGGGGCGCAAGTTTAATCGGTTATTACCATTAGAGTGCTGTGAAGTAACTAGGCCTGGTAGAGATCCACTGCCTTTTCTGTTCCTGCCACCATAACGACATTTCATTTTTTATCATTATTGAACAGCTTACTGTGATCGAAAATCCTGCTTTAATTTCAAAAACATATACTCGTAGGTTGATAAAAGATTGCCACTAGCTGAAGATTAAACCAAAAAATGTGATTTACCAAAGAACTTTATGTTAATGAAAAAAGTAAAATCGGAGCTAAATTTCGACGCGACCGCCATTTGTTACTTGAAGTTTCTGCTCTTGTAACATTTTATAAAGGTATTTTCAAGAGCTTTAAAGTTTTATTAACGAAGCTCACTGGAAAAGCTACGGTTTATTAGGGGTACACTTTGATTTAACACTTATAATATGTGTAACAAAAACATTTTTATTAATTCAAATCTAGACAACAATTTATAAGTTGACTTTAGATAATAAATAGAGGGTAGGAAGGTAGGATAAACGAAAAGTATTGACAAATAGGACTCTTGACAGATAAGTCTGATTTTTCTTCCACCAACAGTGTCACTACGGGTACCTTTATATCACGAATATCCCTTATAAATATGTAAAATTGCATACAATTGTGTGCACAACAAATAACACAATTTTTTAATGATTTCATTATTATTTCATTAATACTATTTAACGCGTTTTGATTTTTATTTAATATCTAATAAATAACACAGTTTTACTAAAAACAGCAATGTAATAAAACAGTGTATTAGGTCGGCACCTACAGTTCGCAACTCGTGGCTTAACGCATATACTTTGTTCGCTATACATTGCGGACTGAAAAACTTTTAAATATTTAACCACTTGTTTCCGACAAAAATTGTAAAAGGAATTTTGAAGTCTGATATACATATCTGTGATACTTCTGTGATACTAAACTATCACAGAAGTTTTCATTACGTTGTCATATACAGCTTGTATACCGCGACCAGACCACGAATGAAGTCCGAGTAGGAAAACAGTTCAACTTGACACATCCAAAGGAATTCTAACGAACTGGTTACTACTGCGACTAGACCACGAATAAAGTACGAGCTCGGGGAACTTACGCTATGTGCTGATAACTTTGGTAATTCCCGTATCTTCAGGTCTAACAGTCGTGATGGCTGGGGTAGAAAAATTAAATTACGTGAGCAAAAGTCGTGAACAACAGTTAGTTTGTTTGTAAATCCAAATGGCGAAGGTATTAGTTCCAAGCCTCAGCAAATAAACGGAAAGCCGACATCCGTTTATCCAATTAGCGAGCGATCCTCCGTAGCGTCACCAACGCGGCTGTGACGGGGATGAACTGGAAAATGTAACTTAGTTTCACAAAGTTATTTTCATTTAAACTTGAATGGTGCTATTTTTATGCAGTAAGTACTATTGTTTCTGGGGTTAAAAGTATTTAATATCATGATAAAAATCATTTTTACTGGCACTTAGTAATATTCAATTCTTACGATTAACATTTGTCATATGTAACCTTTTTTTTAACTTAGGTGGGTAACTAACCTTACAGTTTTTATATGGGTATTAATATTCATTTTTCACAACATTGTTTCGTAACAATAAATAACAGGGCAACGTAATATTTTTTTTAAACTATATATAAATGTTGGTAAATAATATTTGTAAGTTTAGAGACCTCATATTTCACTCGAAGAAACTGGTGGAGAGTGAACACACGTATTTTAACAATTAACCGTATTTTTTTAATTATTTCCTTAAAAAAATGTGAAAATAATATATTTTTTTGTTACAAACTGTATAATCTGCTAAAACAGCTCTATAGAGGATCAAGTTTAATGTGATCATTACCAATTGTGTAATACTAGAAGTCGCAAATCTCACAAATGCTATGCTACATTTTAATGATTAAATTCTTTTCTGGAATGTTTTAAAGTCCTATTGTATGTAACGCTGCTGCAGGCCACTGCTTTAATGTTACTGTTTACTAGTTTGCATGCAATTTTGAGATTTAATCACATTTATGAGTTTTTGAGTTTTATTTTCTCTAAAATTTGCTTTCAGCTCGAAAGGTGTTTGCAGCCTGGAGGGTTTTCTTAGCCCGAAGGGTGCTCCTGGAATCTAGGCATGACTAAGAATAAACAATATAAAATTAGAGCCTACTTAAGTATGACTAGGCTCTAATTTTAGGAAATTAGCCTAGCCGTACTAGCACCCACACAAACACACACACACACACACACACACACACACACACACACACACACACACAAACACACACATCTCATTTTGCGTCGAGGGTTAAACGGGTATTAAAATACAGATACGGATGTTCATCACACAAACGCTTCCTTCCGTCAGCATACTTACCCTCACCTCACCTCACTCACTCACAGGTGGTTTAATGCCTCGAACAACGAGCCGGTCCGATGTTATGATATAAAAAGTATATAATTTTATTAATACCGATATTTTTTATAGAATGACAAGTTTCATTACAATGAAATACCCCACAATGTGCAAAATTCGAAGTAACACCTAGTCGGTAGACAGCTCCAACTCACATTACATTGGCGCACGTATAATTTTATTATTTTGTCGCAAGGTTTTCTTAAAACTGCGACATCTCCTACGATATCCATTGAAATGAAATTGTGACAGTGGCAATTTGGTTTGAAATAGATTACTTTCGATGACTAATGTATTCATTAGGATAAAGATCAACAACATGTTAATAAAAACATCTTCGCAAGTAAACCATTATATAAAGTGCTAATAGTAACAATAAAAATTGTAATAGCAAGATAATTTTTAAACATATATATATGCTATCACTTACTTTTTTTAAGGAAATTAAAAGAGCAACAATTTTGTCATATATTATTTTTTGTAGATTTAACGTTTATTTTTGGGTCAACCGCTTACGCAGTGCACCTGACGGAAGCTCTAAAAAATTATAGTTTGGGTTTGCCGCCAGATTTTAAACATTCGGATCAAAATGACCTGACATTTTTTCAAATACTGCCTGGTCCTGGGCCCTTGATATATCATTTGTAATATAAAATTCCAGTTCAATACGAACTTTATAAGTGGGTGAAAACACATTCCAGATACCCTTACGTAGAAGCGTGATCACAAAGTTAATAAAAGCTCCTGGGACAATATTTTCAAATAACCCTAGCTTTTCGAAAAGCTTGTTATTCAAATGTGTCAGTAGCTCTCAGTGTATAGCACTTGACCGCTTCGCTAATTAAGGGGTTGGATTCGGGTACGGTACCTGACATGTGCAGAAATTTGTATGATAAGTATAGATTTTGGGTGTGCTAATGAAATTATTTTAGTATTTACAATTTGTATTATCCACCATCACAGTAATAAAATAATATTTAAACTTGTTAATTTTAAGGTTAGATCAATTTGGGAAACTGTCCAGAATTTTAGTAATGTTTTTTTTATGACATTGGAAGGCAAACCAAGCAGACGGATTTCCTGATGGTAAGAAATTCACGCCGCCTAGAGACACCAAAAATCGTGCGTTGACAACCTGAGACCGGAATCTTAGGCCAAGAGTAAAAGTAAGTTTACCGGATACATTACCCTCAGAACCGGAACGCGTCAACGGCAAGCACTGACATTATGGCAACAGGAATAGGTAAAACGGTGGTACCAATCCGGACGAGTCACTGCGAAACTCTATCACCTAGTCAGAAGTCACGGTGCTAGTGACGGTAAGCCTATGCTCGCCTTTTACGAGCTGCCTGGCAGGAAGGCAGGTGGTCTATTCTGCAAAGGAGCCTAGACCAACAGTAAATAGTTAAAGTATAAGTAAAGTAGTAGCAATAGTATTCGCAATTATTTCCTTGAAAATTCAATGCAAGTAATAAGAAGTTTTCCAATGTAAAAAAATGTACACTAACACGTGGAATGTTGATGGTGCCCTGATAATGTAAATATATGAAGCTGCATAACAGATAATGAATTATTGTTTATGTAGCTCGAAGAAATGTCGGGAAAATTTAATTAAGTTAATAAAATTATGGTCCTTTCATTTAGAAATTGAAATAAAGTTCAAAGTAATACTTCATTCCATGGAGCTGTAAATCATTTTTTAGGTTTTGTATAATGTTGGAAGGTAAGAAAGAAAAACAACGGTAAATAAATATAATAGTAATTTAGTAAGACTAAAATATTAGGGCTTGTTGCTAGGTAGATTTACCAACTATTTTATGCTTCAACCTGAACCAAGATAATAACCAGCACCAACGTTGCGTTAGGGCAATAGTAATATCGAACTACAGGAATCGGTGCAATACCTGTAATCCGAGAAATGTATGACCTTGACAAGATGTTACTCAGAGCATCTTATCCAGGTCATACAATAATGCCATCTCGTGTCCAACGTGCTATGACGTCTTCTTCCCCAGCAGCATCAAAGTTTCCGTCACAGATTCTTTTCCCTGTGTTGGTCCAGGCTCCTTGTAGAATAGACCATCTGTCTTCCTTGCCACGGAGCTCGCAAAAGGCGAGCATAGGCTCACCGTCACTAACACCGTAACATTTGACTAAGTGATAGAGTTTATCAGCGTTTCGCCAGGATTGCTACATCCGCCATCCCTATTCCTGCCGCCATAACGTCATAACGTGTTCCGGTTCGGAGGGTAGTCGGTAAATTTACTTTTGCTTGAGGCCTAACATAACATCCCGGCCTTAGATTGGCCAATCTAACACCTTCGGTGTCTCTAGGCAGCCTGAATTTTTTAACATCAGGAAATCAATCTGTTTATTTGTCTTCCATTAGCATAAAAAAACAGTGCACCAAATAGGTTAGTCTGAAGTTTATATTAGTCACGCTTCTGCGAACCGGCTATTTATTTGATTAAACATTATCATAATTAACGTCAAACTCCGATCTAACAACGTCGGAATGAATTAAACTTATGCGATGTCGCGGAAATTACTCAAGATATAATTTACATTTTTATAACAAAATTTGCATTTAAATACTATTGCTTGCAACTTGGATTCTCGAAGGCTTGTATGTTTCGGAATGTAAACTGCAACCCGACATGCACTGTATTAGGTTTAAAATAGATTAGGTCGCCTCTATGGTCTAGTGGTTCAGTTGATAGACTTGACTGCCTGAGGTCCCGGGTTCCAATCCCGGGTCGGGCAACAAAACGAAAAATGTGTTTTCTCAATTTTCTAATAAAAAAAACGTTGCTTGGGATTGGATGTGTGCCCGGTTGGCGATAGGCCTGCCACCTATCACATTGTGGGACATAGTGTCTTCGGCTAGTCGTGGGTGCTCTGGTCGTGATGTGATGATGTGGGCGTGAAGATACTACTTTTGTAGATAAAGGATAGTCCAATTTATATATAACTAAGTTTTACCGAGGCTTTGCTCGCATTTAAGTCATTATAAAACAGTCATTGGTTATTTTTACTATAAAAATATTTTACCAAGTTTTATGATGATTGGTTAAGTATTTATTACGTCTAATAAAACGAACTTACATTCACATTTATAATATTAGAAAGGCTTTATTCACTTGCAGTAATCCTCCTCAAGTATTAAGAATAAAACTTTTCCAGCATTTAATTTGGACCAAATTACAGACAATACAAAATCTAATTGAAATTGGCTTAGTAAGGTAATTGCACGCAATGCCGGTAATGTACCGATACCCGGCAATTAATAATACTTTTTATATTCACGCTTTTCTACTAGTAATAAAAAAAGTTTATTTATGGCAACTAATTCCCAGTAATATATTGTACAATTT
>NJDD01003211.1:9509-21545 GCA_002245505.1 Calephelis nemesis
ATCCGACGCCCTGGGACCACACACGCATACTTGTAACTCTCCTTGGTTTGACGGAATTGTAGGTCGAGGTGTCCGCGTACACGCCCAACAAACCAACAATACCGACCAACCCTGAGGCTAGGGTATAATTGTCGGTGGGGGCAAACATTTATGTGATGAATAATGAACATTTCTTTTCTTTCTAAGTATTTCTACGTACAAGTTTTTTAACGAACATACATCGGGGAGCAGGAGTGCCCCCGCCAAGGCGAGTAACAACCAATGAAATGAAAATTATTTATTTGCGGAATATGTGTGTTAAAAGTTGTTATAAAGATATTTAGGAATACAACATATTCTACCACATTGTGGTGTGCAAATATTTAGTTGAATTGTATGATGGTACATATTTCTATAAAAATGTACATTTAAATCGCAGCACTTATTTACATTTTCAATAAACATTTTATTTATTTACGAACATAAGTTTCATAATTTATTATACATGAATTTAAAGGAAGATTAATTTTTAGTCCTATCTACCGTACACTACCACCGTTTCCAAACCTAGCCAGTCGGGAGAAGAAACGGCGAAACAAACTCCCCGGCAACCATGATTTTATTACTTAAATTAGGTTTAAATTTATTTAAAAAAATATGTATATACATTTTATTTATTTATGCTTGTCAGCAAGAAAATCTTTTACACTATAATATGTCTTCTCTAATAGCAAATCAAATACCTTCTTTCGAAATCTTTTTACTGGAAGTGATTTCAGACTATCAGGAATTTGGTTATATATACGAATGGACATGCAATATACATTATTTTTATAAATATTGAGTTTTTGATTAGGCACCTGTAGTTTCTTACTATTTCTGAAGTGTGTAATTCTTAATACTTCAGCATTTGTTTGAAACAAATGATGATGTTTATTTATAAATACACATACAGCCAAGATATATAAGCATGGTAAAGGTAAAATTTTGAGCGACTTAAACAGTGGTTTGCATGAATGTAACTGATTAACTCCACATATCGCCCGTATACACTTCTTTTGTACTCTAAATATTCTAATTAAGTCTACAGAATTTCCCCAAATAGGGATGCCATATTGCAAAATGGAAGAAACATATCCATGATAAGCTAAGAGAGATGCATTCAGACCTGCTACTTCTCTTATTCTTCTTAATACATATACAAACCTATCAATTTTATTACAAAGTGAATCAATATGTGATTTCCAATTGCAAAATTTATCGATTTTTATACCTAGGAAGTTAGCAGAATCTACGTTATCTATAATAGTATTATTGAAAATAACATCTATTTTCTTAGTTGCTCTATAATGAGTTTGAATTCGACTAATTTTGTTTTTGTTAGATTTAATTTAAGATTATTCTCATTTAACCAATCTGCTACTTCGTTTAAAGTTTTAGTTGTTTCTGTGACTATATCATTTCTGTTTTTGCACTTGATGAGAAGAGTTGTATCATCAGCAAATAAGATAGAATCATGACTGATAGCATCAGGCAGATCATTTATGTAAATTAAAAAAGTAATGGTCCTAAAATGCTACCTTATGGCACACCGCAGTCATTAACGAGATAGTTTGAAGTATAGACTTTTTTGCGGTTTCCACTTATTTTTGAAATCTCAACACACTGCTTCCTTTTTTCTAAATAGCTTTTAAACCAATATAATGTTTTACCTCTAATGCCATATCTCTCAAGTTTTGTTAACAATATTTTATGTGAAACAAAGTCAAATGCTTTGCTCATATCTAAAAATACAGAAAGTGGATGCTTTCTATTATTTAGACATTCAGTTACCTTTTGTATTAAGTCAAAACATGCATACAATGTAGACCTGCATTTTCTAAATCCATACTGATTATTTTTTAATAAGTTGAAATGGAGTAAATAGTTGGAAATTATTTCATACATTATTTTTTCAAAAATCTTAGAAATGACTGGAATTAACGTTATAGGTCGATAATTGTTTATATCACATGTTTCACTTTTTTAAATAATGGCTTGATAATTGACTGCTTTAAACGCTCTGGGTATTTCCTTTCCAAAAATGATAAATTAATAATGTGACATAGAGGTTTTGATATTACACTAGCACAACAATCAACAGCACAACAGCTAATGACATCACCTACAACAACAAGCTAGCACCGCGATGACGTCCTTGCTGCGAGCTTCACACACACATCGAATAACTATGTTTCTACGCACGTCTGCAAATGTACACTGTTACTATATTTTAAGTAAATTTTAAAACAAACATATCAGAGCACAACCAAGCGGTGATTGTTATTTCCTCACGATTTTTACATCTAACTACGCCTCCATCCACTCACTGCGGCCAAAACTCCTTTAACCTTCATACTTGATCAATGATGTGAGCCGGGCTCCACTGACGGTGAAAAATCCAACCTTAAAGCCTTACTTCCTACCTTTGTCCGCCCGCCGCCTTAGGTCTCACAGTGCCACCACATTCGGACCATGTTATCCATACCTTCATATTAATCTTCGTATTCAAGGCCATTTCAATACCTTTACATTACTTTTTGTATTATTCGAATCGAAAAATCCATTCAAAAGTTATTGCGAAATTAAAAATTTCAATCTAAATTAAATACGTGTTACGTGTTATAAGTGTGTAGTAGGGTAAACTAGAAAATTATAATAGAAGCAGACCGCCGCGGCTGCTTAGTCAGCCCACCTTCGCTCGACTATAGAGCTTACCTATACTAATAACAAAATGAAAGATTTGATAGTTTTTTCGCATCTAATTCGCTCCGCAGCTACTAAACGGTTTCGAAAAACTATTTTTCCATTGGAAGTCGACATTTTCCCTTTTATTTTTCCTCCCGGTTATATGATTCATTCCCAAAGGAAAACGGGTAATGGGATGACGGATAGGAAAAATTACCCTTCTAGGTGACCCTGCTGTCGGTATGTCAACTACTAACCAGCTTGACCACTAGAATTGAAATATTAGGAATGTATTTTCAGGGGTACGCAGACACGAAAGTATTATGCATATCTAATATTTAAAAAAAACGCCGTAATGTACGCACGTTCTGTACAAGCATATAATGAACGTTTGCACCATACGTCTTACTTTTTTGGACGGGTTGATTGATACACCAATTCTAAACAAGAAAGATTTGATTGTTTGTTTGTAATAAATGGCACCGACACTACTGAGCTGATTGGAAAAATTATTTTACCATAAAAATCCGACATTATCCCTGTTGGACGTAGGCTACGTTATTTCTACAAAAACAAAATTGATATTTGTCCACCCGTACAAAGCCACAACATACCTATAACATGGAAAATTTTTACTTGAATGATTTATTCATATTTGGTTTAGACTTAATATGTATGGTTTATCCAGGAATATTTATTTATTTGAATTGTTTATTTATTGGCATGACATGTTTTTATTTAGACATTAAATAGTAACGCTAATTGTTTCGTTAAATGTCTTCCTAATTCTATGTCCTATTTCTGGCCTTTTTTGCCGAATTTGCTCACTTAAACGGCGCAAAACGCTCAAATAATATTCCATATTTACCGTTCTACCTTCCGGCAAGAATTACGAATGCACAACAACGCGATAGTCAAGGCAACCACACTTTCAACCACTTTTGAACGAATTTGACGTAGTTTTTTCGCATTTGGTTCTGTTGCATGGCGCTACTCCGAAGCTTGTAGACTAATTTGAATACCGAAAGTTCGGCGGCTTTTCCTCTCAAAGCTGAATGAGCAGTCACTGTTTTCCTTCACTTTTGCGATGTAAAAGTTGCAGACTTTGATGGCCTAGTCAAGCGAGAAAATAATCGACCACTTTTAAACGCTTTGGAACCACTCACAAGCACGTGTTTTTGATAAAGTCGATTAACAACAGTAACATTTTCATTGACTCCGAACGCGAAATTCCTTTCGCGATGCAACATTTAAATTAAATTAACATTTAAATTTAATTTTAACTCTTTGTTCGATGTTTTTGTCCATTATGAATTTTGTGTGAATTGCGAATAATACACATCGTTACAAATACACATCGTTTCTGTGGTCTAACCATCCGGCGTCAGACATGACTTCTTGAGGTCCTCGGCTCGATCCCCGGGTCGGCCAAAAAAAAAAAGAAACAGAAAATGTGTAACGTAAAATAACGCTGCCACTTGCCCGGGATTCACTGAATCCCGGGGATTGGATAAGTGTTGGTTGCCGAAAGGCTTGTCACCTATCACATTGTTTGACTTAGTGTCTTCGGCTAGTCGTGGGTGCTCTGCCTCTGCCTAACCCTTCAGGGATTTGGCCGTAAATACTTTTTTAGAAACATATATTTAGAAAGTCTAGCACAAAAAATGGAGCATTAAATGTTGCTGCAAAACCATTCAGACCAAAATTAATACAGTAATACCCCTTCTTACGCTACCCCGTTTTACGCGAATTCGGAGATACGCGGTTTTTTCATTTTGATTGCCGCGTGTATCGGCTTTCTCGCCCCGCCCTCTCAGTGTTTAGTTTGTGACAGGTTTAAACATATTCAGTGCGTTATATTTATATTTTCTAATTAAATGTTTTATAAAAGAAAGAAAAATAAATTATTTGAATCTAACAAGAAAAGAAAAACGCTACCTTTAGAGTGTAAAATGAATATAATTAAAGACTTTGAAGCAAAAATGAAAGTTTGTAAATTAGCAAAGAAATTTGACCTACCGGAATCAACAGTCTGAATGGATGTAAAATGTTAGAATGTTATCAAAATATAATGTCAAACTCAATACAAGTAGCGCCATCTATGCGCTAATGAGGTGAAACGTATGTTTATCATCTTTGTCTTTCCTGTTAAGTGTTAGTAAATTAATAAAAAATGGAAATAGTGTTGGGTTTGAACCCGGCCGATGCCTTACACAAAGCAGATTAGGCAAGTTAGTTGCTGAAGCGGAACTTGTCAATAATGTATACAAACTAATCCTTCAAAATGAGACCTGTTTGCTATCATCATCAACAGCAGATGGACAAACCTGGCGTAGAGGGCTTGGGCACTTAAACAGTACAGACATGAATAAGATGAAGCAAGGTTTAGTCAATGGAATGAATTACTCAGACAAATGACAAGTAAGTCTAGTTGTCAAGATTGCTGCGAAGGGTAACACGTCAAGATTACCATTTTCGACAGGTACACGAGCTAAAGAAATCTTAAAGATTGTTCATTCAGACATCTGTGGACCGATGTAGTGCAAATCAATAAGTGGTACAAGATATGTTTTGGTATTTCTGTTGATCAGTTCAGTTCGTAAACTCATTGCAACAGCACGTCTTTAAAGCACGGAATTCATTCAGTGTTTCCCAAACTTTTTTCTTTTTACTCATTATTAAAAACTTAAGTTATTATGCCTGAATGTGCGGTGTGTAAATCTTCCGTTTCGGACAGTGTATATTGTGCCAGTTGCACTAACCACTATGGCTTTTGCTGCTCAGCTATAACAGAAGCTGGCTATCGGCGTTTGGGGACGGAGCGTAAGGCTTCGTGGAAATGTGCTAAGTGCAAACTTAACAGCACTCCCACTATCAGTGTGTCAAAGGATTTACCTTCGCCTGTTACACCGGTTAAGAATATGGATTTTGAGGAATCTCCAGGAACTTCTATATCTACATTACTCCATGAAATCCGTGACATTAAAACTAAAGTATCCGGACTCCCGTCATTATTAGAGGAAGTTCGAGCTTTCAAGAAGGATTTAAGCGATCTTAAGCTATCGTGCGAATTTAGTCAAGCATCACTATCAGATCACGCTAATAGGATCTCCAAATTGGAAAGCGAAGCGTCGGAGGCCCAATCAATGCAAGACTCCTTAGATGCAGCACATAAAGAAATTTCGGTTCGGTTATTTCGGTTGCTGACAATGACCAGTATTTGCGTTTAAATAATATCGAAATCAAAAGTCTGCCTGAATCTAAAAATGAGAACCTATTTAATATATTTGAAAAAATCTGCCTTATAATCGGGAAGGAAGTCCCAAATTCCGAAATTAACTTTATCTCAAGAGTTCCTGTTTTTAACGATAAAGCAAGGTCAATCATCGTTGGTTTTAACAAACGAAATGTAAGGAGGATTTTATAGCTACTGCGCGATTGTGCAAGAAATTATCGCCGTCAGCTGTTCTCGGGATTGCCAGTGAACAACGGATGTTTATTAATGATCACCTCACGCCTTCGAACAAGCACTTATTGACTTCGACGAAGACATTTGCTAAAGAAAAAAAATATTCTTATGTCTGGATAAAACATTGCAAGATTCATATAAGGAAAAATGACACCTCTAAAGTTTTTGTCATCAAAAATGTAAGCGATTTAAACAAATTGAGTTAATTCATTTTTTATGCGAATTTATTAGCTTCTATTTTTTATGTGTTGAAGTTTACGCCTTTTTCGGATTTCTGTGTGGAATTTATATACATCTTTATAAGTCACTATTAACTTCATTCCCTACTAAATTTTGTTTTAGTAATAAGCTGACTGGTTTTATGTACCGTATTAGTTTGAGAACAGCATGCACGGTTGTTTACTTCGAGCGGCCGGTCTTGCACCTGTGCCTACTTCTTTTGTTTAGCTGTCAGTCGTGTTTCAATGTAAAGATAACGATTCTTTTGTTGACTTTACTTGTAATAATTGCAGTTTTAAATGTAGCTATTTTTAAAATACGTCAGTTTGTGTGTATTAGTGACAACTATTTACTTTTGTTTATAAAAGTAATATATAAGTTTTTTAAAAATACCTTATGCCGTTTATCATATTATCTTATATACTATAAACGAATTAATCCAACATATATACGTTACATAACACGTTTCTATCCTAACTATCTCAATACAGAACTTGACGCTAATTTTATTACACCATTGATTCATACTCTTATAATATTTAAACTCGTATTAAGCCTCATAGATTATCTTAGAAAATTTTCTATTATATTACATACTTGGAATTATTGCTATTTCGGTGGCTTCGAGTATATACAGTTGTGTGAGTATCAACTACTGCCATTTACAATTATAAAATATATATTTCCGAAAAGAAGGCTTCAGTGCATGTTTTTACTTTTAACATACTAATATACGGCACTGTTGTGGAACCTTAGTATCTTTTATATTAAGACTTGTTCTGCAATAGCAACAGTGTTTGATTTTATTTTTTCTCACTACTGCTCAATTTTTCTAAAATGTTTGTATTTCTCTTCTGGCTGTCACGGGTTTATATATAAGGATATGTATTTGCAAATAATTGTTTTAAATATTTTTTTATATGACTATTAAGAGGGTGTTGAATTTTATATTTAAATATGGCCCTTAATATTTACTACCAGAATGTCCGTGGTTTGCGCTCTAAAACCAATATGTTTTTGCGAAACGTCTTACTTTACTCATATGATATAATTGCTTTAACGGAAACGTGGCTTCTGGAGAAGAGACCGTAACCTTGCCCGGACTCGTCAGTCGAAAGGTGGGGGTGTCCTTATAGCAGTGCGTAAGGACATTAGCAGTGTCTTAAGAGAAGAGTTTAACTCATCTGCCGAAGACATTTGGATAACTTTGAGTATTCAAATAAATAAGCCCAGTATGCGTTATAAGTTGCACTTTTGCTGTGTTTATCTTTGTGCTGAACACAACGGTTAGTCATTCTCTGAACAGCTTGGTAATCATTTAGAAAACGTCATATTGGCTACTCAAAGTAATCCTTTAGATAAATTTGTTGTAGTAGGTGACTACAACATTAGTGGTATTCAATGGTCGTTGATTAATGATATTTCTCACTCTGTGAATATCTCTGCTAATTCGTCCTTACATACTCAACTAAATAACTCAATGAATATTTGTAATTTTAACCAATATAATATTATTGTAAATAAATTTGGTAAAATTTTAGATTTAGTTTTTTCCAATGAAATAGTATCAGTCTCTAAAGCCTCAGATTGCCTAGTACCAGAGGATCCTCACCACCCCCCCTTATGTATTTTAGCCGAATTTTTAGAATTTAATGCTTTAGATTCTATGCCAAGTAATAAATACATTTATTCCCAGGGTGATTACCTATCTATTTGCAATCAACTTGATAAAATCTCTTGGTCCGAAATATTAAATTCCAAGTCACTAGATGATTCTATCGCATTTTTCTATGACAAACTTTACTATCTTCGCGACAAATTCGTTCCATGGAAATCACGTGTATCTAGTAAATACCCGGTATGGTATACTAAGTCTCTTATAAAGATTATTAAAGAGAAAAATAAATATCATAAGAAATATAAAATATATGGCAATTTGTCTGATCACCTGACGTTTAACTTATTACGACACAGAGTTAAAATGACTGAAAAAAAGTGCTTTAAAAATTATATAGCTTCAATCGAAAGCTCAATTAGTGAAAATCCTAAAGTATTCTGGACATATATGAAATCATTTCGTAAAACTCAGTCGATTCCTTGTACAATGAAATATGGCCAGCAGTCATCGTCGTCTGGAGAAGGCATAAGTAACCTATTCTCTGAATATTTTTCTACGACGTTTCTCAATCCATCTGTATCTGATACATCACACACATCTCTCAGTTATCCTAATACGCCAGCATTCATCAGTAAAATTATAATTGATGATAAAATAGTTTTAACCATCTTAAAATCTCTGGATGTTAATAAATCACCTGGACCTGACAACATTCCAGGCTATTTCATTATAAAATGTGCTCAAAGCTTAGTCTTTCCTTTAGTAATTTTATATCAGAAATCACTAAATGAAGGCGTGGTTCCATCAATATGGAAAAAGGCGTTTGTCACTCCAATTCATAAAAAAGGAGCTGCTTCTGATGTTATCAATTACAGACCAATTTCCAAACTCTGTATCTTTTCAAAGATACTTGAGCGTATAATCTATGACCAAACGTATTTTGCGATTAAATCGACTTTTACCCCACGCCAACATGGATTTTTGAAATCTCGCTCCACTACTTCTAATCTTGCATTGTTTACGGATGTAATAACTTCTAATATAGCTCAAGGTTTCCAACTCGATGTTGTATACACCGACTATAGTAAAGCATTCGACCGTATTGATCATGGTATTTTGCTTAATAAACTCGCCAAGGCAGGTATTCATGGTGATCTTCTTCGCTGGTTTACTTCTTACGTACGGAATCGTAGTCAAGCAGTTATTCTCAATGGTTTCACATCTAATTGGATTCAAATTTCATCAGGCGTCCCCCAAGGCTCTCTTTTAGGTCCATTACTGTTTGTAATATTCATAAACGATATTGATCATTGTTTTCACCATTCAGCTATATTTTTTTTTGCGGACGATATGAAAATATGTAAAACAATACGAAACATATCTGACTGTCTCTTACTTCAACAGGATTTAAATCGATTCCAAAATTATTGCATAATAAACAAGCTAGACTTGAATCCCTCTAAATGTTCTACAATCACATTTAGTCGAAAACGCAACCAACTAAATTCAATTTATTTTATTATGGATACTCCTTTATTACAGGTCGACACAGTTAGAGACCTTGGGGTCACTCTTGATTCAAAGCTAATCTTTGATGACCACATAAATAGTTTAATTTCTAAGGCATTCAAAGCTCTCGGTTTCTTGATTCGAGCTACTAAAGACTTTCGCAATCCAAAAACACTCAAAATACTATATTGTACACTAGTTAGAAGTCAGTTAGAATATGCTACACAAATATGGAACCCGTTATACGACGGTTATAAAACCCGTATTGAATCCATTCAAAAAAGATTTGTTAAATTTCTTTATCATAGAATTAAAAAAGAGAAGCCATCATATTTAGAAGCTTGTAAAATACAACATCTTTTACCGTTATCCGCCAGGAGAGAGATAAATGACATTACATATGCTGTAGGTATTCTTAATGGCACTGTCGACTGCCCAGAGTTGTTGAGCAGAATATTCTTTAATGTTCCCAATAGATCCGTTCGTAATCCAACTTTGCTATATGTACCTTTTGCTTCTACAAATTATCGAAAAAACACTTTCATAATAAGAGCTACTGATAGTCTGAATAAAGTTAATAGTGATATCGATCCCTTCCGCATGAATTTAACTCAAATAAGGCGTAATCTTTCGAACTTATTTTTTGAAAAGTAATTTTATACATTGTACACATTGTGTCTGTTGTAAGTATACTGCTATCTACTTACGTAAACTCTTAATTGGCTTATTTTGTTACTTTTATTTACATAATTATTTTGTTAAAATGCTGTGAGTTTTCTGAATGAATAAATAAATAAATAAAATAAATAAATTTGTTGACGACTTCAACAGAATGACCTTTCTTAAAGTGCAAAAGTGAAACAAGTAAGTTTTAACGAGTTTCAGTCAATGGTGGAGAATCATTACAATAAAAAATAAAAATATTGCGTACAAACAACGGGTGTGAATATTATGGTAATGATTTTCAAGAATTTCTGCAGCATGAAGACGTTTTGGGTAGAAGCTGCAAACACTGCGGTATACCTCAAACACAGTCTATAGTTTCAGGTATTGAGAAGACTCCATATGAGGTGTGGTTTGGTAGGAAACCAGATTTGCAACATTTGTGTATATTTGGAAGTCCTGCATATACCAAAAGAAAAAAGAGCAAAGTGGGATAGGAAATCCATGAAACACATACTTGTTGGTTATTGTGACAACGTCAAGGGTTACCGAATATAGGTATAACCCACTAAAGAACCAAGTTTTTATAAGTAGGAATGCTATTATCCAAGAGAAACCCAAGTGTCCAGACACTGTGACTGTTTCCTTAGTAAGTACGGATTCAGTGGGGGATTTAGCAGAGGAATCGGTGGTAAAACTTGAACCCCTTAAGTCAAGTTCTTCGGAGTCAGATTATTTGGGTGTTGACAAAGGAAACATAGAGCCAGAAGCTTGTGGAGAAGTCCTGAACGTAATAGGGAAAAATTCAGCTTCACAAAACCCTGGAAAAGCTTCAGATATACCTACTACACCAGTTCAAGAAGTAGCAAAGCCTGATATACATTAGAAGATAAGAAGAAAACCATAGTTAGACTTTATGTCGATGATTTTTGATGCTCTCCAATTGTAAGTCTGAATGTAATGATTTGATAGAAATTTTGAGTAAAAAATTTAAAATTAAGAATTTAGGTCAAATGAGAAATTATTTAGGCATGAGTTAACATTAACACAAGGAATAATGTAATTATTACAGATCAATAACAGTATATCAATCAGTTACTGGAAAAGTTTGATATGTCTAAATTTAACACAGTAGTGACTCCCATAGAATGTAAATTAAACGTTGATAAGTCTAATGTATGTGAACAAAAGCTACCTTATCAAAAATTAATAGGAAGTTTAATGTTTGGAAATTTGGCCATCCTAAATCGTCACGATATTGCCTATTCAGTTAGTTATTTAAACCCGTTTAATAGCTGTTATTCTTATGTGCACTGGAGTCACCGACTAAAACCTATTGTTTAAAATATTCCAAAGAAAGTGCAGAGCTTGTAGGTTTTGTGGATGCCGATTGGGCTAGTGACGCTCATATACTGTTTTTTTTTCACTAAATCGGGCGCTGCAATTTCTTGGGAGAGCAAAAAACAAAGAACTGTTGCTCTTAGTGTGAGGTAGAGTATATGGCTTTATCAGAAGCGTATAGAGAAGCGATATATTTACAGAAGTTAGAAATTGAAATAATTGGTTCTTGTAATATAATTGTTATATACAGTGACAGTCAAAGTGCATAACTTTGGCAAATTTATGTGTTCACATTGATGTCAGATACCATTTCATTAGAGAAGTTTTAAGAAATGAAATAATTGAATCTAAATATTTGTCTACAGCTAACATGCCCGCTGACTTGCTAACTAAAGGTCTGCCAAGGGTTAAACATTATAAATGCATAAAAAATTTTCGAATTGTTAATTTAGAATAGCTACGGCAGAACTTTACACTTTATTTGTTATTGTATGATGGATTTAAAAGCTAT
>NJDD01003211.1:21970-33162 GCA_002245505.1 Calephelis nemesis
TTATCTTGACCCAAGGTACAAGTTGAAGTTCTTTAATGAGATTATTCAGGAAAAAGTTCAATCCGAATTGCTTCGCCAGTTACAGTTACGGCATGAATCGAATACGGCTACAATAGCTGCAAGTAAAGTTGGTGATGATAACGGAGCTTCAGCTTCCAAAAGATCTCGAATTGAGGAGAGCTCAGTCAATGATGGTCCAAGCTCAAGCTTCCAGATACAGCCGCCAGCACTAAGTGTACATTCACAGCTGGCAGACATGCTGAAAAATAGTAGTGACGACGAAGAGAACACAGGCAATTCCAGTACAGATGCCAATGTGAACATCATTGTTTGGAAATCATTAATAAATGATTACAACAGAGAGCCACGGATCCCACTAAACGAGAATCCACTAATGTGGTGGAAGTATAATAAAAAATACGAAGCCTTTGGCTCAATTGTGCGCGCCTTCTTGTCTCCTCCGCCAGGATCAGTCCCAAGCGAGCAGGTGTTCAGTGGAGCTGGCTTAATTTATGAACCATTGAGAAATCGCTTGCAAGGAGATAAGGCTGCAAAACTGCTGTTCATTAAGTATAATTTACCATTGTGTAATTTTGATTATTAAGTTTTTTGACCATTATTATAAATTAAATTCAAAATTTCTTGTGTTTTTTTCACCTCCGCCTCCGACTCCGTTAACCTCCGCCTCCGCGGAGGTCAAACCTTTCACCTCCGACTCCGACTCCGCCTCCGTTAAACGACCTCCGTTACAACCCTACTTGATACACGTATCGCCATCTATGCACAAATGAGGTGAAACTTATATGTCCCATCTTTGTCTATGTAAGAACGTCATAAATATAGTCAGTCCAGTGAAAGCGCCAACCAACAACTTTTATTATAAAAGGTAAAGAAAAATTATGAACGCTGTGAAAAACTCTTACGTCTTTGAATTTAAGTGTCATCCGTAAGCGTCTCGGTATTATCGTACAGATGGAAACATTGCTACAGCCATGGTGTGATAATAAAGTAAGAGTGAAAAAATGACCTGCTTATCAAAATACAGAGTGCTTTCTTCAAAGCAGATTATTGAAAAACTAAAAGGAGAAGCTGGGGATGCGTCTGAAAATGAAGTGTTTAAAGCTAGTAGCGACTGGTTCAGTTGATTTAAGAGTCGTCGCAATTGGCATAGCATCGGAGAGAGTGGACAAGCGGCAAGCGCTGATAAAGAAGTTGCATCTCTCTATCTAGAAAAACTCAAAACAATAATAGATGAAGGTTTTACACTAGCCAAACCATTTTCAACATAGATGAAAAACCGGTCTTTTTTCGAAGGAAATGCCTAAAATAACTTTTATTGCGCGTGAAGAGAAAATTTTTTCAGAAAGCCGCCAAGGATCGATTAACAGTGATGGTTGGTGGGAATGCAGCTGGACATTGTAAATTAAAACCTCTCTTAGTTTATCGCTCAGAAAATCCAAAAGCCTTTAGCCCAGTGGTTCCTAACCTTTTCAATGTCACTACCCCTGTGAACAAGCATGGGAATTGAGTTTACCCCTAGCTAATTTAAAACAATTCAGTCACACAAATTATAACAAAACTATCATTGGCAGAATATGTAAAATAAGCCTTTATTTTGCTAATTCCGCGTAAGTAGTATAACTGTTGTGGCAAATAATCCTCTAAATGACACAGAATATGACAAGCCTAACTAGCGTTCCCACCATCCACCTCCGCGACCAGAACACATATACAGGAAGAGCTCGGGAAACAATTTAAATGTTACTCTACAACAAACCCTAACAACCCTACCTAAAGTTCCTACCTGAGAAGAGAGAGAGTTCTGTCTCGTGTGTCGTTTAGAAATTCGCCCCTAGAATTGCCCTTTTACCCCTGCGGGAGTAATTACCCCCAGGTTAGGAAGCCTTTTCCCCGTGTTGGTCCTGGCTCATTAGCAAACTAGACCATCCGTCTTCCAACCAGGCAGGTCGTAAAAGGCGAGCGCAGGCTTACTATAACTAGCATCGTGACATCTAATTTGGTGGTAGAGTTTCGCAGCGACTTGCCCAGATTGGTACTACCGCCTTACCTATTCCTGTTGCCATAACATCAATGTTTGCCGTTGACGCGTTCCGGTTCAGAGGTTAAGGTAGTCGGTAAACTTACTTTTGGTCGAAGCCTAACATCCTGGCCTCAGATTGGCAACACACCATTACCACCTATGGTGTCTTTAGGCGGCGTAATTTTCTTACCATCGGGAGATCAGTCTTCTTGTTTGCCTTCCAATACCATTAAAAAAATAAATGAATCCAATGCTGGTTTGCCGGTCATTTGGAAGTCTAATGCGAAAGCTTTGGTGACAACTTCTCTTTTTGATTTGGCCATTATTTTATTCCCGATGTCGAACTTTACTGCCAATTAAAAGAAATCCTACTCGAAGTGATGCTACTAATTGACAATGCACTAGTTCATTCTCTCGCAACTCTAATTATTTACGGTCCACATGTAGAAGTTTTATTTTTGGCACAAAACTCTACCAGCTTGCTTCAACCAATAGACCAAAGAGTCATTTAAACATTTAAAGCTTGCTACACAAGGCGGTCATTTGCATATCTACATGGAGCTATGAGACAAGACAAAACAATGAGCTTTCTGTTAAAGACTTTTGGAAGCAATTCAATGTTTTATGTAGATGCTGTAAGAATCATTGGACAATCTTGGAATGAGGTTTCACAAAAAACTCTCCTTGTTGTCAGGAAAAATCTGTGTCCATTTTTTTCACTTCTGAAACTCAAGAAGTCGATTTAGATCCTGAACAAATCGATAGCGTAATAGAACAAGTGGTCGATATCGCCAAGCAATTAAATTTACAGGTCGATTATAATGACATTAAAGAATAGCTTCTTTCACACACTCAAAAGCTAGCAATTGACGAGTTTACAGAAATGCGTAAGTATGAGCAAGACATTGAACAAACTCATTCGGTAGACCCAGTTTAATCGTTAAATCAAATGACAATGGTGGTAATTTTGTTGCGCACTCACTAAACTAATTTTAAGTTATCGTTTTCATCTTTCAACGAAAGTAACGGAAAGAGACAAAACACTTTTAGTGGTGTCAAGTTAGACCGTACACGTCATTTCTACAGACGTTAAATCTATCCCGGAAAACGTTTATTAAAAACATCATAATTTGACATGTTCGGACTAATCTGATATATCCAAAACGTTCTATCTCTTATTTGTTTTATTTGAAAAAGATAGCATACATCAAAAATGAGTTTAGTTTGTGAACAGCAGAATTACCACCAACTACAAACTTAACAGAAGGACTCAATTCAAAAGGGGTTACAAATAAAAAAATTATTATAATGAAGAAACCAGGAATAAAAGAATTGCTTGTATTCTACGAGGAAATTTTACGTGAAAAGAAGAAAAAATTAACTCGTCAGACAACATTGTTAGAATATATTATGAAGCCTTTGACATCAAAATAACTTAGGTTTAGGTTACTTACTAGCAGGGCTTGAAATACCGGTATTTTTAGGAACCGGTATTAATGACCTTGAAGCAATACCGATACCAAGCCTGTACTGTTTGTACTGGTACCAGACTTAGTACCGGTACTGTTGCTTTAAGGGTTCTGATACCGGTACTGTTTCAATAATACCGGTACTAGAAAACATATTACTTATAATTTTTTCTTCAATCGAAGATATCTTTGTTCCTTTATGAGAGATTAAAATAATACCGATACATAAAAAGGAAAATTGGCAAGTTCGCACTTGTATTTAACGGGTACCTTTATTGGATACCGGTTTTTATCGTTATTAATACCGGTACTTGTTAGATACCTGTATCGGGTCAGTACCGGTATACGAAGTACCGGTACCCACTTTGGAACCGGTATCCAGGTATCGAAATGGCAAGAACCGCTAAATACCGGTATAGAACCTGTACTTTTCGTACCGGTTTCAAGCCTTGCTTACTAGTATTTACAATGTAATTTTTTTTTATTATCCTACACTTTATTAAACATTCTTCTTCTAAATTATTGTTTTATTAAAAACCAGTGAATAAAACATTATCGTACCTAAGATAGATATGTGCGGGATGTCTGCACCACTAAACCGTAGTTAGGTTAGGATAGGGTTAGGATTAGGGTAGGATAGGAGATGAGGATGTAGTGATTTTCTCAACTTGACTTTTGAAATAAATAAATAGTGTATGCAGAAGTGCTCACCCATGTGATGTGCGGCGCGCTGCAGTGCGTGTGCCCCGAGCAGGTGCGCGAGCTCGGCCAGCGCCGCCGCGTCCCCCGCGCCCCGCAGCAGCGGGTACCGCGCCGTCAGCGCACTCGCCAGCACCACGCCGCCCGCCCACACGTCCACGCCCACACCCTGCGACACCACTTTCAGCAGAACCTCCGGCGGACGAAAACCCTGACACATTACACAAACATCTTCATGCCAAATCCATTCCCACAGACACGCCTAGCGTCTTTCAAATTACATACTTTCTATTATCATGCCGACACTTGATATCTAAAATACACCGATTTTTCAATCCCACACACTCTCTGATGATCTCTCTTGTGACTTGTGACTCTGGTCGGCGTACTTAATACTAACTTTCCGTAGCGCTCTCCTTTCGACCGCATATATCCTACTCTCAAGTATTTCCCTCCCAAGTCTGGCTGCAACATTGCTGTATCCCGTGAGACCAACCTGCGTCCCGGCGCGGGGCGCTCGCGCGGGCGGCCGCTGCAGACAGGCGCGACAGACGCCGCTGGCGCCCGCGCACGCGCACCGCCGCCGCGCCGCGCTCTGCAGTAGACATACATTACCATTACATAGATTTACATTACTGACATATCGCACCTTCGGTGGAACAAGGGCACAGTTTTGCAATTTTACAAGATAGCCGTTTTAAAATATTTTTTGCATTCCTTGTTATTTAGCTCTGTTAATGTTGCCCTCAAGTTGTTCTCTTTTGTATGATACAAAGTATATACTATACTTGAATCCTCAGTAGCTCAATTGGTTAGAGCATTCGTCGGCTTGAGACGAAAGGTTACGGGTTCAAATCCTGTCTGGGGCGAAAGTTTCTCTTTCTTTAAAATTTATAGTATATACTATATTATTTTTTAGTATGTGGTTTACAGATATTAAATACGTGTAGGTTTTTTATTTATTTTTTATAAGAGAGGGGTGCACTTGTGCCCTAGTTCCTCCAACATGTAAATTATTTCGTACCCATCCATATCCATACCCATTTTTGCATTATTTGACAATTATGTCCTTGTTCCACCGAAGGTGCGATATATGGTATAAATGCCAGTTGATATATTATGAATATGTCAACATAATACTTGACATATGAATCATAATAGTGATGTGCCAGATGTCTGAAATCGTATAATTGTTATGTTTTTTGCTGGAGTTCTGCAGATTTCTTACCACATTATTTTCATATTAAATAATGTATAAGTAGTTCTAGGTGGTTGGTTAGGTAGCAGTTAAAATTATGAAAAACATTTAGCTGTAGCACATTTATCTTTTAATTAAGAAATCAATTCAAAATTATACTAGCGAAGTCATTTGAAGCCTTATTTTAACATAAAACGAAAAGCATTCAAAGACGTCAATTAACATTTAATCTGTCATTAAGAAAAAAAATGTACAAAAAATGTCGACTTCATGACTGATGAAAAGATAACCATCACTGATTACAGCTGTCGTTGTCCAGTGTACTAATTAAACTAAATATAATATTGAACCGCAAAATGCACCGACACCGGTTGAATCCGGATCTGCGGATATATCGGAACATCACTGGCACACAACGCCATCTAATGCCCGTTTCCCATGTTCAGGGGTAAAACAGATATAACCAAAAAAAATATTGTTTTAATGAATAAAACCCTTTTAAATACTGACTATTTACTGACTAAATCGAAAATACTTACTCGGTCAATTGAACATCGAATTACTAATGTAAGTCATGCATGTTAATAGTGTTATGGAGAACGTTTGTAACAAAAAAAAATGTTCTAAAGAGCTTTTATTAACTTCGTTGGTATTTACGTATCGTAACGGCGGAATCTGGACATGTTTTTCATTTCCTTGAAATATAGAATTAAATTGAAACTTCACACACATATATATGATCGAGGACTACGCAGTATTTAAAAAAAATGTCAGATAATCATGCCCAGAATCTTCAGGATCTAGCGCCAAACCTAAAATATTCCTTTGATGGTTATGTTTAATTACAGCATTTTTAAATTTGCGAAGATATTTTCATAAACATAATATTAATCCTTAACCAAATAAATACGTTATTCATTCGATTGCCCTAAATATCATTTAATTTCAATTTTATAATTAGTTTTGAGAAAACTTCGTTACAAAATAATGGAGTAAATAGAGACGTTCGGGCTCCGTTGCAGAATAGACCATCTGCCTTCCTGCCAGGCAGTTCGTAAAAGGCGAGCATCGGCTTACCGTCACTAACACCGTGACATCCTACTAGGTAGTAGAGTTTCGCAACGACTAGTCCAGATTGGTACCACCGCCTTACCTATTCCTTTCGCCATAACGTTCAATGGGTACCGTTGACGTGTTTCGGTTCGGAGGGTAAGGTAGCCTGACCTCAGGTTGGCAACGCACTATTACCACATTTGGTGTATCTAGGTGGCGTGAATTTCTAACCATCAGGAAATCCATTATGGAAGGCAAACAAGCAGACGGATTAAAGACATAAAAAAAGCAATTTTTCCGTCAAAACGGAACATACACTTTTTCTTTCCTAATTTCACTTCAGGTAAATAGTAGGAATACATTATTGTCTCTACAGTTTTATCTGAACTTCGGCAAATTCTGAGAAATTAAACTGTATCCTAAGTTATAAAACCCTCTACCTTAATCTCTATCAATCTCGAACAATCTCTATCAATCTCAATCAATCTCTATTAATCTCGATCAATCTCTATTAATCTCGATCAATTTCTATCAAACTCGATCTATCAATCTCTATCAATCTCGATCAGTGTCTATCAATCTCGATCAATCTCTATTAATCTCGATCAATTTCTATCAAACTCGATCTATAAATCTCTATCAATCTCGATCAGTGTCTATCAATCTCTATAAATCTCTATCAATCTCGATCAGTGTCTATCAATGTCTATCAATCTCTATATCTCTCTATTTCTGTCAGTCTCTCTCTATAAGAGACATAGAAAGAAACATGCAACAAACAAACATTACATCTCTAAATAAAGTAAATCGACAAAAGAAGATGGATATATATAATCCTACTCATTTTTGTATTTGTGTCTCTTACCTGTCGTTTTTCCGTTGCATCCGGTTTGAAATCACAACGATTCTAAAGAAGTTTCGCTTCAAAAAATAATCCAAATTTGATTGCCCGGAATGTTTATATTACTTAACCTAATCTACGCAGTTCTTCACAACTTACAAACCTTTTCCTACGATTTCATTGTTGGTGTACAATTTACAATTTAAATGAAATATTCACTGAGAAATTGCTGTAACTTGTATTTTCTCCGTGCTACTATAGCAGTAGCATCCATCACTAAACTCAATAAGTTTTTTTTTTATGATATTGGAAGGCAAACAAGCAGACGGATTTCCTGATGGTAAGAAATTCATGCCTCCTAGAGACACCAAAGGTGGTAATGATGCGTTGCCAACCTGGGGCCGGAATGTTAGGCCTCGAGCAAAAGTAAGTTTACCGGCTACCTTACCCTCCGAACCGGAACACGTCATGACGTTATGGCGGCAGGAATAGGTAAGGGGGTGGTACCAATCCGGGCGAGTCGCTGCTAAACTCTGCCACCTAGTCAGAATTCACGGTGTTAGTGACGGTGAGCCTTTGCTCGCCTTTTACGAGCCGCCTGGCAAGGAAGGCAGATGGTCTATTCTACAAAGAAGCCCGGACCAACACGGGGAAAAAGATACCGCTTTACCTAAGACCTTAGTATGTATGATGAAGAAAATGACTAACTAGAGAAATGCATAATGAATAAAAACAAATAAAGAGATATTAATAATTAAGGTATCTTAGTCAGCCGTAAGGGGACGTATCTAACTAAGTTTTATACTAGACATTGGCTAATAATATTGTGAAAAACATTTGGAAGCCATAATTATAAGAAAGAAGACAAACTTTACAAAAATCTTTCGTTCAATGGAGTAATAAAACAAGACTGATTTACGATACAAACTCAAGTAATGGTATTTTATGAAGAAAGTATAAATTTCCTTTGACAGGACTGCTTTGTCAAGCTTATGGTAGGCCCCCTGTGTGAGTGTATGGCGTAGTATTGAATTGAAAATGTGCATAATCTCGATGTACGGAACTTCGGAACATTGCTATGTTCAAGTACGGCACAGCGCACGTTTGATTTCGATGTAGGTACACTAGGCAGAAATGTTCAAATCCTATAGTACAATTATATGCGCAAGCAAGAAGGTACAAAATGTAAAAACTTAAAATAATTTATACATTAAAGAAAAGAAATCTATGTAAAAGGAAATTAAGTCCTCAAGTGAACTACGAGTTACACTAGACATATAAACTCATACAAATTCGTGGATTTTTTATGTCGCGCTGCATTTTAAAGAAACTATGAATTGTTGTGACCACGGACCGGGCGGGCTAGGTGGAAAGGCGTGCTGCTGCCATCCCACGCGGACCAAATAGCCCACCGCCCTGTGTGTGCTCCTCGTGTCCCCCTTGGACAGAGCCCCTCACTGGGGACCGCCCTCCCTTGTCCGAATTGGTTTCACCGGGGCCCCGACTCCACTCCAATTAGTCAGCCCCACGACAAGGCTCGGACCCTTGCGGGGTCCTTAGTTTGAGACCCTAAGTCGACAAGCTAAATTAACGTCAACATCTACGTTTCTACGTTCTTGTAAATGCAACAGATCAAATTTGCACAACTTACGTTCTGGAGTTCTTTGTTGTCATCAATTTCAATATTGAGCGGTGTAGGTGCGAGGACAACGCTCTCCCTGTTGCTGACGGTCAAGTCCAATGCCAACCGTTTGGCTTCATGGAGGGGCTCATCATCCTGACACACATTCCAAACACATGTTTTTTAATATTTTTTTGCCGTCCTTACATCTATTTGACATGAATTATATAACGTGTCAATACATGTTTAATTTATTTTGTAAAAATGTAATGATTTTAAAAGTAACAACCTTTTGTTTATTTATTGCACCAACCAAATACACTAATACAAACAATCAAGACAAAACATAAAAAGTCAAGTCAAATGTTGCTCCAATTACGGGTTCAAATACCGTTCTTGAATTGCAAGGTACACTTCAAATTAGCTATTAAATCAAAACTATTACATTATCTTTTGAAATTAAAACATAGATAAAGTATGTAAGAATAAATTTAAAATAAACTGTGACCAATAAACATAGTAAATCAATTTCCATCCATTAGTCATTCAAGCATGTCAATTGAGATTACAAAATACAATTACACTATTTTAGCGGATATACAGCATTACATCTAAAGCACAAGCCAAATTTTGAATAACAGTTCGGAATCGATAACACTTTTGACCTATGAAAAAATTAAAATAAAAAAAGAATAGTATACAATTTTTATATGACGCAAAATACAAGATGCATGGTTATAGTTCCTACCGACCGACGTCACCTTCGCAGGCTGGTGACGTCATGACTCCTACTACAACGATGAGCGCGAAAACACGTGCAGCATTTTTGCGCACTGTTTTAAATAAATGTTTAATAAACGTACATTGTTTATAAAATTAAATATTATGACTGGGCAATTATATGATTTAAATTGAATATACTTGAAGTTGATTTTAATTTCTAACTTCTACTTTTAACAGATCGAAGGATGGGAACGATAGGCAAGGAATGGAAGAAAAATTAAGGATGGTTGAAGATTCCACTGACATATCTAAGACTAGGTGATTTTGAAAAATGAGAATTGACCACATTTATAGCTGTATCGCCAACACTTGAAATACCAATACCTTAAGGGTTTAAAATTCAGAACTGGCGTTGGATAGAGTTGTGAATGAAGCGGCGCTTAGAGACACGAATTATTGTACTCGATTGACAACGAAAAAAGAGAGATTATGATCAGGGGTATTTTTTTTAACTAAGTGAAAACATGCATATACGGTCGCTTGTTACGGCCGTTTTGTTACGGACGCTTTAAATTTTGATGAACAACATCGCATGTTTAATAAATCTTTATTAGTAAGACTGTTAATGTGCACTGTATAGCAAAAACTCTGTATAGCATAAACTCTGTGGTCGAGCGGTCCGGGTGTTGGACTTGACTGCATGAGGTCTCGCGTTTGAATCCCGGGTCGGCCAACAAAAAGAAAATTGGATTTTTCCAATTTTCTAATAATGAAATGAAATGAAAATTATTTATTTGCGGAATATGTGTGTTAAAAAGTTGTTAATAAGATATTTAAGAATACAACATATTCTACCACATTGTGGTGTGCAAATAAAAAAAAATGTTTGTCGGGATTGGAAACGTGCCCAGTTGGCGATAGGCTTGCCACCTATCCCATTATGGGACTTAGTATCTTCGGCTAGTCGTGGGTGCCCTGGTTGTGCCTCTGCCTACCTCTTCGGGGCTATGGGCGTTGAAGATACTTTTTGTATAGCAATAAGGCCACAGAAATTAGCAATATTGACGATTAAAAAAGAAAACAGTGGCGGCATTTGATATGTATGTATGCGCCATCAGTTCTCAGTGCTGAGGATATAATTTCATTTCAGAATCAGAATCAGAATAATCTTTATTCACATGAACCATACAAGAGGTATTTGTGTGCGTCGACATTTTTTTAAACTACCACCTGTTTAACAGGTTGACCGATTTCGTTGTGAATTTTTGTTTGAAAGCAGAAGTGAACAAAATAGTTCTCAGGTACAGTAGACGTAGGTTTCATCGGGAACACGCTAAACCATTGCCGGAGCGAACCGTGATAGATGCCGTAGTTGTATAGGCTTGTAATGAGAATTGTGAAAACGCAAGAACGAGAAAGGGTTAGTGTAGACTCAACTATAAGGTTATTGGTGTGTGTGTGTGTGTGTGTGTAAGTGTGTAGCGGTTACCGGGTCGCGGCGACGCTTGCCGGCGGGCGGACCGTCCGAGTCGGACACGGGCTGCGCA